>WIXG01000407.1:0-62455 GCA_009869945.1 Mesaphorura yosii | reverse complement strand
CTTGCATCAATGCATCAAACTGTGCCGCCAAAATGTAATTAACCTTTTGACACCGATTCAGGCGACTGGATTCAGATTAATTAAGGCCGGCCCGTCAACTAAATGAAGTTTTATGGGACCGGAGTTTCTGGAATAAATTTCCTTTGATCTCTTTGAAACCTTAAACTGAATTTTGCCCAGGAATCATATGAGAGCTAGTCGCTGTGGGCAGACTAAACGGAGAAGGATTTAAACGTCATTTTCTGCAGGTTAATCACAACACATAACAAAACGCTTGAGTGAAGTGCGGACCGTTTTCCACAGGCGGAGCAGAGCGTGAGAACCTTTTGAAACTGAAATTGATGATTATGATCCTGGTTTAATAAAATATTCATAGCCTTAAACATTTTGAGTGTCATGTTTAAGTGCAGCGAATAAATAAAGCTTAATTTTATGAACCACCTCAAGATTACCCCAAGCATGAGATTACAATAAACAAGTCAACACGTTTGATATTTTCCTGTAAATAAAATTTCTTATCGTGGCAATAATAATCAAGTCAATGTATTGCCTGTGCAGTTTACTTTACCTCGTAGGAAGGGAAAATAAAGGCTTCGAGCGAGCGAAATGAGAGAGAGGGAAAGAAAGAATAATCATAAAGAAGAAGCGATGATGCTTATGATTCTTTGTGCGGGCATTCCTCAGGCAGGCACCGGCAATGTTTAAAATAAACTGCGCTGCACTTTCGGCGTATTACATATGTAAATGTGGAGGCGGTTTTGCTTTGCGCCTGTTGACGCATATTGCAATTTCTCAGTAGCGAAATGGGTTAGAGTGAAAGCAAGCGAGTGCTTGACGAGAAAGCGTTGCAGAGAAAGGCCGTCTAGAGGAAAGCGCACAAAATTGGTACATGCATTGCACCCGCGCTCGAGTTATGTGATATTTATGGTACGCATATATTTAGCTTTTAGCTTGGAACTTGAACTTAGAACTCAGAACCGAGTACAAAGCAAATACGAAGGCAGAATGGTAGAAGCAGACGAAGAACGGCAGTATTTACGTACAATGATGAGAATTGCCATTGCCATTGCTGGAATGGGAAAACGGCTTGGCTTGGCTTCGTTTACGCTGGCTGACGTTTACTTTACAAGGCTTATTGTGCTTGCTCGTTGTGGGTGCGTTGCATTGCGTTGCCTTGTCTGTCGTGGAGCCAAGAAGGAAAGCAGCAACGGCAGCACAAAGAGAAAGTTTTATGATAAAGGCGCATGGCCTAAAGACTTTCGTACGGCCTGGATGTGTGCTACACCGCGTATGCCCTTAGAAACTGGAAGTCTCTCTGCTGAGCTTTCTCCTCAATCCTTCAGTGCATTGGCAGAGTTTTCCCGAGACACATATTTGCCTCTTGAGCTGTGTAATTCTCGAAAGCTCTTCCTGTTCCGTTGCCCCTGCCTTTGCGACTTGCGAGCAAGGCACGCGTGACATGAGATTCATTTCATTTCTTAATAGCTTTCTGTAATAAGTCGGGGACTCACCTTACGTGATTAGTCAAATCCAAGTGTCTATTAAGTTACCAAACAATTACGGTTGTGTTCACAAATTGGCCACGAAACCGGCTCACAACGGCTTAATTAACGGGCATTTAGAAGTTGAACACGCCACATCCGTCGACTATTCTTGGAACTGACTGGAAGTGAACCCGCTGTAAAAAGTAACGAGCTTGCGTGCTGTGCTGTCGGAAAGTGAATTAAATTTGATTAGAGCTGCAAAAATTAATTGGTTTCAATTTGAGCGAAGAAATTGGACACCGGATCATTTAACTGATTCATTACTTGAAGGGAGATACGTGTGCAATTGAAAAACTGCAGGATTAACTGAAGTGTGTGAATCTTCGTCGTGGATATGAATAAGAATGCTTTGCGTCCAGTGGTCGAAATAGTGACTTACTAGAGAGAAGTAGCCTCCTGGACGAGATCGCTCAGCATAAACTGATTGAGGCCATTTGCAGTAATGAGTGGAATCTAATGAACCATTAAGGAAGAAAGGAATCTTGCTGGCTAGAATCGTATTCGTTTCGGGTCCATTGAGAATTCTCTTGTTTTGTGGTAATGCTCCAATTCCTTTATCTTCACTTCAGCCGACGCCGATTTCTCCGTCAGTCAGTCAGCAGCGGCAGCCACATCCTCGTATTGTGTTTCTTCTTGACCATCGCCGAATCGCCATCACACTGTGACTGAGAATTGAATACAATACAATACAACTGAACCTTAACCGACATCGAACCTTCACTCGGTTAGTGTGCAGCGCGTCTGCCATGCCAAATTATAACGAGGAAGTGAAGAATTGCATTCGCTTTCACGTGCACGTGCAGTTCGCATTGTGTTAGCTTTTACCGTGCCGTGCCGTGTCTTTACAAGAAGAAGAAACTGCTCGGCTGAAAGAGAATTTTATAAACCTCGACCTTGTTCTTGTTTGGAATACATAAACAGCCGCCACCGCTGCGTTCCTATCATCATCATAACTATCTTTCTATTATTACGCCGCGTGTGAAGCGAAGGTTGAAGACACTCTTTGTCGGTGACTGTGACTCGGTTCGCAATCTTGTAATGTCAACATCATTATGAGGCAGGCGTGAGTTGATTATAATTGTGTTACGATACGACGGGTGGTGTGCTTGCCAATTTGGGAATTGTACCGCTTTCTGTGTTCTGTCGCCTTTGCTTATGATCGGGTGATGAAAATTTAATTTCAATTATAACTCTAATTACTATTAATGTCCGTGGACTCGTAATCCAATTTCCCATGCGTGGCTGTGCGAATCGAATTGATGTACAACACAAACACAGACAGACACATAAATTATTAAGCGATGAAGGCAGACACTATTGACCCATAACGCAATTTATTTCTTGTACACGATATTCAGTTCAGCGGCTTAGCGAAGAAAGAAAGAAACGCAGCGCCTGACTTCCACGAAATAACTTGCCGTTGCCACTTGCTGGAAAACTTCTCATCACAAGTGCAGGGTCAGAATCTCCGTAAACCAAATGCTTTCTCCGGCTCTGGCACGTACTTCTCTGCATTGCATGAAGACATCGCTCGTTCAGCAAAACACTTGAACCTTCAAATACGAAGCGACGTTCCAAGCTTCACGCCCAATCAGCAAAAAGGCGAGAGCGAAGGCGAAGCAAATCCACTACGCAAAAAGAAACCCGAAAAAATTGTGCGAAGTGCGAACCGAATCAAACTTTTTTCATCATTTAAATTCTCTGCACCCAAAACTCACGGCAGAGCACAGCGTACCGCAGAGAAAGTGAATAACTATCTTTCAACTGACGAACGACCAAGGCGAGCACCACGAAATGGCGAACTGAAAAGGCACAACCTCAGGAGAAAGTACGACGAATTACGATCACGAAAAACTAAGTTGGTCGGTCGTCGGCTTCTTTTGTTCCTGTGCAGTTTCGCAGTTTGCTAAGCTCCTTATCTTATTTTAAACTTTCAAGTTGCTGTAGGCTGGATAAAAAGCCAAGCCAAGCACGCAGAAAACTCTAATCTCCTTTTTCAATTCACACTCAAATCTATTACACGGTCACCGTCGTCGTCTTCGGATGTATGTAGCCAAGAAGTTTACGGCACGGGTGCGTACACACGAGCAGATCAATAAAAGGAAGAACGCTGCGGAAATTCGAGGCATTGACAGTGGAAGTAAATTATTGTGCGAATGTGAGTGTGTGTACAGTAGTAAAGAATTTGCAATGGCTCGGCTCCTTGTTGTTTGTCAATTGAAATCTATTTAAATGGGTCTTAATGCTTAGTGCTTGGCATTATTAGCCATTTCCTTGCCCATTCAGCTGTATTGTGACGACTTTTACGACTACTTTTATTGCTTGAGAAGTACAGTCGTTTGTGGCTCGCTGAATACCGCTTTTACTTGGGTAGAGTACAAATACTCATTCAAATACTCGCAGCTGTGCGTAGTAATCGTCGTCGTCGTGTATTATGTAAATTGTTTCTAAACAGTTCTTGCGAATTGTGAATAATCATCAAGTGCATGCAATAGCAATGTGCTGTGTTGAGCATTTAGATTAATGTTGATACGAACAATATTGCCATTTGCGCCAGTGTCATAAATACAAATGAACCCTGTGCACCAACAATAATCTGTGTGTTCGTACCACCACCACGTGCTTCTCGCGAAAGCGAACAGTGACACAGCTTGGCAGACGAGGAGACGCGAACGCTAACATGCGCTGTACATCACAGACAGCACAACAAAACTGAGGAGCTCGTGAAGGAATATAACACGACACAACACAGATTTTATGTCCGCTCTTCGTGTTCACTGTCCCATCACTTTCTACTGTGACATAAAACACGCTACACGCGGACACGGAATTATTAGGGAACTGTAACCGTGTAGCCAGTGTCGCGTAGCGCGAGTACAATTATTATTATTGTCAAGATTTATGTTGTCGACTTGAAAATAAAACCGGAGACGAAGAAGACTAGAAGGGAAGACGGACGACAAAAGAAGCCGACACACGACACTGAAACTGGAAGTGCAAGCGTATTTCGCATTCGTCTTTTTCCCGAATCATTGGATCCTGAGCCTCTTTGTTCGCATTCCGCCATTGTCCTCTTCATATTTTCGCCATCCTGCCCGAGACGAATACAGCGGTCATGCGAATTCAAGATACGAGAGAAAACTAAAAAAATATAGCGAAAGTAATTCGTTTCTTAAGAAAATTGGCGTGCAAACAGAAATAAGTATATGAAGACTCTGACATACATTTCTCACGTACACATTACGATTACGTACTGCAAGATGCGACTCGGCTTCGCCAGAATGAGCCCGCCAGCGGCAACGGCAGAAACTGGTCTTCGGGGACCGCATTATTAGCTTTGTCGTTCCGTCGACCGAACAAAGTGTCACAGTTTCCGAGTGGACTGAGCATTGAGCATCGAGCTGAGCCGGGCACTGGAGACTGGACGTTACAGTAATACAAATTACAATTTAATTGAAGTCGTCCAATTCAATTATCCATCGTCGACTTCTACGCTCGCTCGTGGTCGTCTTCTTCACTGCGCCCACGTCGCCACAATTCGAGCGCTACTGCTACTCTACTCTACTTTCACACAACGTACTCGCCATTCGCGAATTTTCTCACTTGTACATAGAATCTGTAAATTTCTGTAAGATAGCCAATTAAATGGTTCAACCTCGTCCCACAGTTATGGCCACCACCACAACTTTCTCGACCACGGCTTTCGCCACCCAAGACTTGCTCAGAAGGGTAAGAAATGAACCGATTAATTAGCATAAGTGGACTCATTCAATTTCAGAGGCTTAAGCGCTTTAGGCGAAGGGCCTGACCACGATCAAAGTTTTTCGCTTGCCCTCAGTTCATTGACAATGTTCGAAGTGGCAAAGAGCCAGGACATTGCTTGCGAGTTCTTGCGCGGTGCGGTGCGTGTCTTCTTAGCCATCGAGATAAGCGCTCAGCGCGAGCGAGCCATCACATACACTTTATTTAAGCGATTTGAAATGACAGAAATGGGGTGCTACTAATGGTCCTGTGGTTACTTTCTTTTCCCGTCTCATCAATAAATAATGTGTTGTCTATTTCCGTGAGCTGTATCTTGCCAATCTTGCACTGCACTGCACTACTCCGTGCGATGGGAAAAGACAAGACGAAGACGCGTCCCTTCAAAAGAAAGCAGCACGGGCAAAGAGTGCGAGGAGAAAGAAGGAAGACTCCCGAGTGTAATTGAATCAAGACGAGCTACTGTGCTGTGCTGGTGTCATTTTTTATTGAAAACAGTCAATTCCCAATTCGCACCCCATTGCACTTTCAATATTATTATCTCACCGTTGCACTGCAGTACAAAAGTGCAGTCATGCGATGCACAAAAGGCTTTACTTACATTTACCGGTGCAGTTGCACTTTGAACACTTGCATGCATGCACTTGGTCTTCGTAATTTCTTCATCTTGCCCTGTCCTGACGTGATGTGATGCATGGTGAGCGATTACCCGCCCGCAATTCATCAAAGTCGCGTCTCCCCACTGCAATTTGTTGTGTAGCATGATTTCTTTCCAATTCCGACGTAATATTGCGTTCACGAGACTCGTTATCTGTAATGCATCTTGGCTTGTTTTAAAAGACGATCGCGATGGTGATCCATCTTCCATCATCATTCACTTGGGATAATGAAGAAACAAGAAAATTGTCCAGAGCCCATTATAATGCAGCTCAGCAGTAGCAAACACGAACCGATGTTAAGTTTTTCTCCTTGAAGATATCTCCTGAGATGTCAATTTCCTCTTTCATGCGGATGCGAGCCAGGCCAAGCCAAGCCATGTCAAGTGCAGTCTCATTCTCACAATGGCAATTCTAGCACTCACGAATCATGTTTCGTCCGCTTTCTACTCTGCTTTGGTGTTCGTCTTCATTTCCCTAAGTTGACATTTTGTTAAGATTTATTGTTCCAGGCACTGCCGCTTTGTTTATATTAAGGAAAGTGCTACCCAAATTGCAAGTGCGAGTGTTTACGCGTGAGCGTGAGCTGCGGTTTGGCTTGGGTTACTTTAATCTTTAATTTTATGCTGGAGGAGAGGGGGAAATATCTTTAATCTTTGTCTTGGTTAATTTAATGACACGGTACCTTTCCACCGACTTTGCAGACCCGCATGCTGAATGTCGTGGTTGATTAAAATAACCGGCGGAATGTGGGAATCGTAAAGATTTTAGTAAATGGATGAGATTTTTCTTCATTTTATCTCGCTGCAGTGAAGGTGAGTGGAATTCCTTCCCAGGTTTGTCGAAAGCTGCTGCTGAAGTCCCCCATTTCATGATTAGCGCTTCTCTTTTCCTGCCCGTTCCGCACGTTTTTATTTCGTCATATCTCTAATGGATCTTAAAAACTATTTCAATATTGCCCGTAGAAACGAACGAAGAAACAAGGCAACGAGACCAGAAACAGTCAGATTCTTTATGTCTGTATTAACATTCTCAGTTCCATGGTTCGGAGGTATTAATATAAAATTTGCATACGGGATATTAACAGACTTGTCTTGACTTCGCGTTCTTTCTTTTGTTTCCTTGTTCGTCGTCGTGGGTGAGGAATGAAAATGTAGTAATCATAAAAATGTGTACTTGCTCAGGTACTGCGGCATTATTTTAAGAAAGACCCGTCCGAATGCCCGAGTCGGAGTCCGCGGAAGTCGATGAATGCATGTCAGGAAGGTTTTCGTTCGGTTCAGTGTACTTCAACACGAACAACAAAATTGCTTTTGCTTTTTTGTTTCTCCACTTTTATTACTTTGCTATCCGCCTTGGCTCCAAGTCTCATTCAATATTTTCTAATATCAGCAGACTCGGGGCCGCCTCGTGTTTCGTAGAATGTACGTATTTTGAATTAGGATTTCGCCCGACTGAATTGCGAATTACAAAAACTCGTTTCGGCCTTAATGTACATTCGGAATAACACAGCATAGTTTCTTTATGGTAATTATTGTAAGAAACACGCTCAGATTATTACTTAATTTCCGGGCATGTAAATTCCGAAAAGTACCCGAAAATAAATTCAGGTTATGCAAATGTCGGTCGAATTCTCGTTATTTCGCATTCGCATATCACCGTTTCGCAGAATCAGAATATTAACTCTATAATTTCTCACTAAACTGGTGAAAACATTATAATAGGCCAAAGTTCGTTATTACCGGTGATAAAATTCCAAATTCCCGTGTCACGTACCTCATTAAAATTACAAATCAAATAATTTATGGTCGAGCTGGCGGAAATTTATTGCAAAAAATGGCAATAAATAAAACTCTTAAGGCGCTTAAAGGCTTACATTTTGTATAAATGGATTTCTCAGTCTGGCATTGTGAAAGGAGTTTTATTTTGATTTTCGCGCATTTCATTTCGGGCTAACGGCTAAGGTTAATCAAATTTATAATCTCAACTTCTTACTTTCCACGTATCGCTTTGCCTTTCTGCCTCGCCTGCTTCCGTCGAATCACAACCGACCAACTTTCTTTGATTGTTGTGTTGTGCTGAGTTGAGTTGAACCACAATTGATATATTACCGCTACAACTGCTCAGTTTAAAAGTTTTCCTTCTGCACCACGCAA
The DNA here is from genome assembly GCA_009869945.1 of Mesaphorura yosii. NCBI lineage: Eukaryota > Metazoa > Arthropoda > Collembola > Poduromorpha > Tullbergiidae > Mesaphorura > Mesaphorura yosii. Next base: position 54,340 of record WIXG01000407.1, on the reverse strand, counting down.
GTTAACGAGTTTATTTCACTTTGACCAAAAGTTTCTGCACTCGGTCACCGCATAACGCCGCATTGCTGTGATTCGAATGTATCATTGCCTTCCTGCTTTCGCCGGTTTGCTCTTTCTTTTGCCCCGAGTAGAATACGTTCAGAAATTGAATTCGCAAATCATGATAAAGGGTGCAAAGTTAAGATTGCAGGCAGGAACTTCGCAGGCTCGCGGGGCGCACGTGAGTATTGGAGCAAAAAACCGCAAAGCGGCAGAGCAAAGCAAAAGCAAACCGCAATCCTTCCAAATTTCTATTCTGGGTGAATGCGGCTCAAGCCTCTCAAATTCTTCATTCAACACATGATGAGTTTGTGTATTGCCAAGTACGCCCTCCATTCCATCCAGGCGCAATTCAGGCTGGAGTGCCATAATCTTCTTTTCTAATACATGCCGTGTTTACCATTCCTATTTTTCATGAAGTACAAAATTCTGTTTGTGGTTTTTTCTGTTGCTTTCCCTCTGCTCTCATCTTTTCAAGTTAATACCTTGGGGAATCCTTTTTCACAGACTCATTCGGAAAACCAATTTTCACTTGAATGAAGCCCTGCTCCCATTTCCATGCTGGGCTGGATTTGCTTGCTCGCTTGCCACTTCAGTACAATTTGCAGCATATTGGCTCCTGATGAAAGGATTTCACCCATTTGAGACCGAGACTCGAGAGAACGGAGCCCTTTGACGCTAAAGCGCGCTTGGAATTAGGCTGTTGTTTTACGTCAGTCTGATCCAATTAAGGGCAGAGCTCAAAATTCAGCCTGGGTGAAGTTGAATTGAAAGAATTCGCAATCAGATTTAAAATAGAATGCATACTTCTTTTTACTATGAAGAAAACGAAACGGAATTGAACTCGTAAATGCGAAAAGTAGTTGAGTTTGAGTGACAGAGCAGGAAAAGCCTGGATTCCTGTCCGTCATTCCTTCGATTTGCTTGACGTATACATGAGCTTGGGTCTACATTCAACAAAAGAATGCCATGCCGAGTGCCAGCGAAGGTGAGAAAGAACGCGGATTGGCGGTTGGCTAATGGAATGCGTTTACGCTGTTGTTTTTCTTGCCTGCCTCCAAGTTGATTGTTTGCTTGCTCAGAGCCTGATGGGCAACTTCTCACATGTATGTGTAGACGTAGACTTCTTCATTTAATTTACAATTAGCCACACCAAGTTACAATACCAAAGTCAAGTCGAGCACATGTAATTCCTCCATCCATCCAGCACAACAAAGTAAAGCACAGGAGACACGTTCCACATTGTTTGTTTTTGATTTATTTTCTCTTACATGGTAGACTTTAGGAAGTTTGTTGCTTGAATCGTCTACATGCGACTTCGAAGCCTAAGCTTGAAATGTCTCACATAATTACCCAATTCTATCACGAACGTTTTCTATTTGCTCGGCCTAATACCTGAAGTACTTAACAAATGGGTAGGTATAAATTCACAAATGAATGAAACCACTTTTCGATTCATTAATCAGCAATTCTAAGAATAGAGCTACTTAGCGAGACTTAGGTAACGCTTAGCAAATATTCTCAAAATAAACCCAGTCATTTTGTTAGGAACATGAACGCTGCTGTAATTTTCAACTTTCCACTTTTGTGCGTTAAGCTGGAGCGGAGCAGTCGGTGGAAATCATGATAATTGACAGCGGGAGAGCGGTCGGGTAACGTTCGCTTAATGCTCGCCCGCCTACCAGCAGCAAAATTCGTGTGGGGCAATGAATTCTTTAATTGCAATACTTGATTTACGCCTCCGCCGCCTTTTCATTTCATATTTTTTATTACTGCACCGGAAAGTTATTAATTTATTAAATTACGCTCGTAATCTCGCTCGTTATGAAAGGGGAACGAAAAACACGGACTCAATATGAAGATTGAGAGAGCGGTCGTCATTTATTTTCTAATTAAGAAAGCGTTCGAGTGGGAAATTTCCGAATTAATCTACCAAAATGAAATTAGTGGGCTCCGTGGCAGGCTGTGGTAGTAAAGAAGGGCAATCCGGAAAAAGTAATGTAGGAAAAATTCCAAAAGTCAATAACACTTTGGGCAATATTTACTTATTTACTTTCTTCTCCTTCCACGCATTCTCACGTGGCATGGCATCGCAGGCAGGAAGTCTTGGCCATTGCATGCGCGCTGAGCGTAGAATTTCATCACTTTAAGGAATTTGATCTCTGCACGGCAGTATTTTATGTTTGGCATGATTCCAAATCAGCGAAACTGAAAAATTTATCATTCCACGTACTTTACGGCTTGTCTAGAGATGTTGCCCGGCCTAAGAAGCTCTGCGTTGTGGACTTTGCGATGCGACGGCAAGAGGTTTACCCGATCCAGGTTTCTTTCTGGGCAGCTGGACTTGCAGAAATCTGAAGGACGTGGATTTATTTGTATGTGCCAATTGGGAACAGTGCCGTGCCAGCGGCCAGTGGAAGCAGCAAAAGCCATATGCCATTCCAAACTGCGATCATGATCATATCCTCTTCCGCGAGCAAAAAGTGAAAGTGATTTTTTGTGGGTCGGCACTGCGCTGCACACAAAACAGTAATGCCAGTTTTGTATGTCACGTTCCAGCACACGCAACGGGCAAATATGATTTCGTACTTCGGAAGCACAGCGGTCCACAGTGTCCGAGGTTATGCATCGGAAAAGCTGTTCATGGTGTGGCGTGCACTTTTGTTAATGTTGGTTGAATGTAGATGATTGAGGGCAGGATGCGTGGTTGTAATAGTCGCTGTAATTTGTACTTTTTCGCCAGGCCAAATATTTGGGAGCTGGTTCACTTTTCAGCCCAGAGTCGCAAATATGTTTCCACTTGCATAGATACACGAAACGGGACACCAAAACAAGGAGCGGAACTCTGTCCATTAGTTTATTCGCCCATAAATTAACTCGCCATCGCATCGGCAAGCAGGCAGTCGGGCATGACAGCACCATTATTAGCTCCGAGGTTATTGGGGCCCAAGCTCGTATTTCAGGGTATTGTATTAAATTAAATACATACATAATTTCGGATCGTGTATATTCTTTCGGACTCCGACACCGACGCCCATTGTGAAATTCTGATATTGCTTGGCCGCCTGCCCACTGACCAGACCATTGTTCAAAGTTTCCCCTTACACGCGTCTGTTGTTCAATCCTCCGGCTTATCGGATACCATTCATGTATTATGCACGAGACACGAGCAAGTTTCTTTTCGGAAAATACCAAAATACGTACCATAAATGTAATTCACCATTAAAAGTAATTTTTCGTATTTGTAAGTTTGCCAAAATGTTGTAAGCGGGAAGCCTGGGCGGGTGGAACATTGCACCATGTGGCGCCTCGCCTGCTTCGGGAAGAATTTATGGTTCAGGCCCCAGAACACCAATAACCTACTGAGTGAGTTTGACGTTAATTGATGTCACCATGAATCATGTGGCACGTCTCATTAGTAGAATCAATCGCAGTGCAGTGTAGTACGGTGGTTAGCACGACATGGAATAACAAATATGAACTTAGTCTCAATAGTAAGAGCTTGTGACTTGTTTACATTGTACTCGGCGACAAAAGCAGTTGATTGACATTTTGTGCACGTCATGTCGATTTTAATTACTGCTGGCTGAGGTAGAAATGAATCCTTATTGCAAAACCATGACCAGCGATAGGTGCTTTCTCCTTTCACCAACAGCAACCTGCTAAATTGGAACAACAAAACTATTACTCTATTATGTATAATAATTGACCCATTCACATTCCGTGGGTTCAATTTAATTGATACGATAATGCAATAACCAAAAACGTGGAAATTGAAATTTGAAGGAAAGCAGTGGCTTGGCGCTTGAATCCAAGCACATACGAAGTATTAAGCATTCGGTTGTTAGATGAGGTCGATGATGTCTATTATGAAACCGTGTACGAAGAATTGGAGCGTGAAAATAATGAAACATTTGAGCCGAGTCGAGTTTGCCGAGCGTCAGCGTATTCGTGAATACTATTTGCTTAGGCATCAAGCTCCGCCGTATAGGAGAGAAAGGGAAATTGTGAAAGTGGGATGAGATGTGATATGATATTATTCTATATTACAATTGTGAGTGTATACATTATTCATGCAACCATGCATGCTTGATTATTATTAAAGCAATATGGCACTGCTATCACATTTCTCGTATTCATTTCATTCGCATTGTATTGTGCTCAAAATTCAAAGGGAAAGGTGAGCAGTTGTAATTATTCTCATCATGATCTTTCCATGCAGCAAGCAAGCAATAGCAAAGCAATGGCAAAGGTTTACTTGAGTCTTTGCTCATGTGCATTCGTGCTTTCTTCATGTTTCAGCAAACATCATCGCAATCGCAGTACCAGCATAGTTTGAGACGACATACAATATGTTATTTACGTGCGCACCAAAGCGGAGGCAGTCGGCAGTTATTTCTCGTACGAGCGCATTAATTCCTCGAGCACTGTAGTAGTACAAAAGGTTTACGGCTCCGAGAAAAGGTTTAATGATTCTTTTTGTGAGTCGAAATTAATGTAAAATTGAAAGAAAGAATATTTACATTCAACACGCAATCGTAAAATATTGCGTTATTACTTTTTATGCGTTAATGCCTTGTAACGAAGAGAAAATTATATTCCAGGCTTATGACTAGGACTTGTGCTTGCCGAATCACAGTGCACTCACAGAATTATCTGCGAGTGCAGGGGCACTGGCCTGAGTCGCCTCGCCTATAAAACGGATTTCCTTTTGTATTTCGAGCCGCACCAACCAGCGTAATTGTAATTCGCTGTTCTCAATCTGGCTACGCAAGGCGTAAGGTATTAATAACGTCGCTGCTGCTTGCTGCTTGGTTTATTAAGTTCAGTTGTTTAGATTAGTAGTATATTTTTATAATGATGGCAGAAATACGTAAGAATTTATGGCGTGAAAGCACACGCGAGTTTGTGCTGAATGAGGCCTACTTTCGTCCAAATTTCTTCCGTTCAGGATACTCAAAAGGTGAATGCAGCGTGAAGCGGAGAATAAAGTGATCAAGTGTGCCCCATGATGCTGATGGTGGCATGCCGGGTAGCAGAAATATGATGCCTCGATCTCATGTCTCGTGCCTGTGAGCCGCGGTACACAAGGCCAGTCTCACATTTTATTACCCTGGGCGTAAGACTTGAAGAATTTTGCTCGTGCTGCAGAATTCATGGAAATATTGACACAAGACAGATGCACACAGATTTATTGAAGGTGTTTCGGGCAGGAAAGCTGCAGAAATCGGCAAATTCCCAGTAAGACAAGACACTGCTCTCACAGGATATTTTTATATTTCGGGCAGCAGGGGCAGCGAACTCATTCGCGAATAATATCACAAGTTTATGCGTTCTAATCAAATAGTGTGAAAGAAATTGATACTCGGGAAGGAATTGCAAAAGAAAAGATGCTTCACGCTGGAAGGAAGAAGTGAGAGAAAAAAAACTAGAGAGAATATTTTTATGACTTTTATTCTGCTCTCATAAAATATGAGTTGAAAATTTCATACCGCACGCTTCGCGCAGTGCCAAGTACAACTCGTTGCACTGCAAAGTGAAAAGGACATTTCGTTCGACAATTGAAATTGATTTTTCAAAGTAGAGAAGCAGGACGACCACAACTTTGATAGCAGCTAAGCAGCATAGAAAGAGAACGAGCATCTGCCTGCATGCAAAATGCAAGATCTTGATTTTTTTATATTAAAGATTTAGCATAAAAAGATGAAATAGTTTGAAAATTGAGATTACTTGCCAAAAGGATAAAATTGTGCTGTTAAAATATTCTGATTTATTTGAATTTGAATTTCTTACGAAAGGCTTCGTCTTTATTGGTTGGCGTATGCATTAAGTCTACATAAGAGACACTTACCAGCAAGAGATTCTGCTCATTCTACGAATTTTGGAATTAAAAATTCAGTCTCCATATTTTGAATTTTTTGCTGAGCTATGAAAAAAACAGAAGTTAGGAGGCCATTAAAGCGTATGCGAAGTGTATGGCAAAATGTGTAATGTCGCGAGTGCAAAAAATAATGGGGCTAATTTAACATAAATAATATTCATAAATATTTGCTGGGAAGCGGTACTCAATATAAATCTGAAGTGTGAAGAATCTTAAATGAAATCGCGTAAAATATATCGCCAAAATAGCTAATGCGGGAGTAACGCTTACTTTGCACGCATGCAATCTGCAAGCTTGCCGTTGTGTTGAGGCCATATTGTCACCGTTACAAATCACATTTATTACCGCCGTACTGACAGCTGAAACTTTGCAGGGAGAAACATTAGATTCATTTTGATGCATAAATATTAAAGATAAGAGAAAGCTTGTTACAGAAGAAGGAAACTCGACTGGATAATGGAATTTACGTTGCACGAATGAAGGAAGTAATTTTAAAGCTCCTTGCCAGTCTGCCCGGGCTTCTCCTCTCTCGCCTTTCTTTACGACAAATTCACGCTTAGTCGGTCCTTTCTTCCTCTCAGGTTTAATTAATCAAGAGCCTGAAAGCGTGTAGCATTGCACGAAGAGGAGAAACCTGAGAACTTTTAGGGTGCACAGACCGCAATTGCAATAGGGTTCTTGTCAATCACGCTTTCGTGAAGGTTTTAAAAATTTGGACGACCCTACGTGAATTTAATTATTTCGTAACAGCGAATAATGCAAACTAAAGCTGGAACTCAATTTCGAGCTGAGATTAAAGTTACGGCCCATTTTTTGAAGGAATAATCAAAATTGATTGAGACATTCGGATAGTTGAGTTTTGTCTTTGTGCGCAGCAATGTCGCTCAAAATAGCATTAATTTTTAACTCTTGATTAGAAAATTAGAATCCTCCATTAAAAGCTTCGTAATCAAATGTAATTAAATTGCGAGACGAACGTCAATCAGAAATCTTCCACGACCTTTCGATATTCATGAAAATGCTGTTGAGCAAGTAGGAACAGAAACTTCCGGGCGTCCACGCTTTGTACATTTCCTTTCGATTGGAATCCGAAGACGGAGAGGGTGACAAAGACAGTGTCAAGGTTGAAACTGTGGTGGTACGAAGTTCAAGGTGGCCTTTGCATCGTTTACCTTACCCATTTGGTCCGAACGGGGTGCTTGTATTTGCACCCCAGCAAGACTACACTCGACCACCAAAATATTTCCAGTATGCTGAAGCTCTTTGTGCACATGATGTTCACATTCGTGCAGATGTTCTTGACTTCGATTTGGCTCACATCACGAACCAAACTGGACGACTTCCTCATCCTTTTCAAACAACTGCAGTGGATGGGTTGGCAGCGGAACTGCAGACGCAGTGTCCGACGGAGGAGTGATTTGTTTCCGAAGGGTTTGAGTATGTTGTTTAGAACTTTTGACTTGCAGCTTGTTCTATTCGCATTTCTGCTAGTGTTTACGCGGGGCGCAAGCTTCCACCCTTTTCCGTGCATCCTGCCCCAATCATGCGATCACCAGCATCAGCCAATCTGGTCGTTTCTTTTGTCAAAATCACAGTCGAGATGTACGCGGCAGTACAAAGATCAAATCACTTGAAATTGGTGGTGGGCCTTGGCTATGTTTACTGCGTCATCTCGTACCACATCCTGCGGGACCTCTGTCAACGACCCGATGAGGATATTTACGGCAAACTTTGGGAGTACTGGCGCCTGGCAACCCTCAATTATTCCTTCAATAGTACAATGGGTCGGACCTTCGTTCCCATCCTGAAAACCAACTTTGAACTTCTTGGGCCCATTCTTGTCATCTGTGTCAAGCTCGCTCACATCCAGAGCGACACCGCAATGCCTCTTTCCTATTTCCTTGTCAATCTCGTCTTGGTCGGCACACTTCTCGAGACTTTGCCCAACTTGCCACTTGCAGTGGCGTACGAACTCTCAACCAAATTCAAAAGGTCGTCGCCAATTCGATATCGCTCCGACGTGGATAGAGGCCACGTCTTGGCTCTAAGACGGTCGTGTCGTGTGCAGAGAAATGAAGTCGCTTCGCTGTACTTTGTGGATCAGTCCCTCGTCTTGGCGATGTTATGTTTCAAACTTAATGGGATCATCTTCCTCTTTCTTAACACTTGAACCAATAATTGAGCGGACAATGAGTAATTATAGCTTATAATTTGCTGAGGAGAAGCTTGAACTTTTTTGGTGCACAATGCGCAATTACAATAGGTTTCCTGGCAAGTCGCCGATTCATCAACCGTTTTGGTGGAGGTTTCAGTCTGTAGCATAAAGAAATTCGATATTCCAACCCCATCTGCTGCAAGTACTGGAGGAATAGGCAAGGAGCAAGTTGACCCAAGATGTAAATTCCGGCTGACATACTGAAAGTGGCCATATTTCTTAAAGATAATATATTTATGGGCAAAATTGGATGACACCACTTGAGGATGACACGTCTTAAGTGCCCGCACTGCCTTTCAGAATTTATTTGTCTTTTAAACTGTCTGCAGGGACCTCACAATTCCATTCTACATTATATGGTCCAAACGGCCAGCCAAACTTGTTAGTTCCTAAGTTAATAAGTTAAATGGAATAATTAATACTTAGAGCCAAGAAAGACATAACTTTAGAATTCAAAGCCCGCATGCAAATGTCGTTTGTCGTCTAAAGAATTACCCACAAGCAAGTTCTCCTATGTTGAAGAAAGTTGAACGCTCTGGGCAGTCGGACTTTAAGAAATCATGTATCATATTTAGGTAATGCTGTTTCGCTTTTTATAAGTAAGATTTATGGGAGTGAAAGTACCGAACTGAAACCCCAAAGTACGGACAAGGGAACATGCTAACTACAAACTAAGGTAGAAGGTCAGACCACCGCACCGCTGTGGTGAATGATAAATGGACTTTCATACGAGGCTGGCCACATACATGTTCCATAAATAATGCATGCAGCGAGCTGGCGAATATAGACCATGTATTTAGCGAAATAAGATAAAATATTACATGCGCTCTTTTTTGCACACATGCACATGCTCGCGGTCTGGCCAGCAATGCTCGAGCCTAATGCTCGGTACAAAGTGCAAGGTGCTTGTGGTTTACAAAACTTTCTCATTTACAAGTATGAAATGCAGTCTGCGGCAACCACCGCGTCGTAATCGTAATGTGCTGTATGCACGAAAGTTTGGTCAGCATGTGAAAGTACGGCGTGCCACGTGCATCGTGCATTTGTGGACACACTTATCTCAACACAAGACAGTCGTGTAGCTCGAACCGACAATTTATGTCGAAATGACACTATGGAACGATGAGCATTTGGAGAAAGGGTGGAAAAGCGAGAATAAAATGAAAATCAATACTGGATCGGGAATCGGCATCAGAGAGTAATCGTAATTGTGCATTGTGCAGTGCACACATTCAGCAGCACGGGACTTTCTTTTCCCGTGAAAATTTGCACTGGAAGTGAAATCAGTCCCAGTGGTGCTAAAACAGGATGACTACGACGATTTTAGTTGCTGAACAAGGAAGTGGGAAAGGATTAGGAAGTCGCATTACACAAGCCTATTATTAGATTGAGGAAATCTCCGACGATGTTCTCTTCTTTTGTGTTCCGCTCCTTTTCCCTATTACTTTCATTTCGGGTGAGGAATTCGACAGCTTCACTTGATTGATCACTTCTTGGCCGCGGAATGGAAAAGGCCGGATTCAGATTCAGATCCCAGATTGGCAGCGGCATTAATATTCCACACACCTTGGAACAATTCTCGTGTACTGGTAACAGAGTTCAACTTTGGTTCAGATTAAGAATCCTGGGGAAAGTGTTGCTCACTGTCGGCCGTCGTCTTGTTATCTGTTTATCATTCGCGCTTATACAAAATGCATAAAGTGTAAATGGAAGTCAAGTAAAAGTGAATCTCCTCCACACGCACATGGATTTACAATCGCATTACCTTGGGAACTGTATCTACATCCAATAATCCTCACGATTCTCGCATCTCGCTTCATTTGCTGATTCCTGCCTTACTTGACAACGAAAACGAGATCACTTGGAACTTGATCTCGTTTCCCCTCCTTTTTCCTCGTGTGACTACTTAGATTTCGTTTATACACGCGTCTTCGCTTTCCTTCGGCGAAATAAATACTTTTTTCTTATTTCCCCTTCAATCAGCTCCTAAATCTTCCCAGTTGTTCGTTCAGTCACATTTCTTCTTTGACACTCATAATGCTTCGTCACCGGAATTAGAGTTGAGTCGACACTCATGAATGTAAGCTGACTTCTTGAAATTATGAATTTATTCAAAGCTTCGTTGATTGGATCGAGTCGAGACTCGAGATCATAAATTCTTAATTCCTTTCGGTTCAATGACAATGAATAAATCGAAGCAGACGACTCACACGCGGCATTCCACGCTGGAATCAGAAATCTTCTTGTCGGTCAATTGCTTTGAAGTACGTTTTCTAATTTAATTTTCAGAAATGAAAATTAAATTCACGTTCTATGCACAATGATTCGGATTTGGGAAACTCCAATCCACACTTTTGATTTCTGTAGGTCGCAATTGTAATTTTGAGTGCACGCTGCTTTTCTCAACTTCCTACCGTCTGGTTCAAGCAAATAGTTTTCAAATACCAGACACAAAGTGTTGGTGGTGGCTTCACTTTGTTTTTGCCTGCAGAACCTGGGTCTACAATGGAAAGACATTCCAATTGTAACTTTTGTTGTGACTCCAAGTTGTTAATTCAGGCTGAATCCAATTTATTGCAAATGCAAGATAGCAGCACAATATGTTTATGACTTCATTTTCAGCAACAGGCCCAAGCTGAACATGGCAAAGCTGGGTCTCAGGATTTAAATGCTCTTGCTTGCTTCACTACTCTATTTTCCAGTCGAGTTCGAGACGAATTTCCAAGCCGAAGTTACGCTGACGGCCAAATCAAATAAACATAAATACCCGGAGCAGGCAGCAGGCTCCTGCCTGCAGCATTTAGAATTCCTCCACTTTCTCTCTATGTTCTATCTAATTTAAGGGCGAGTCATAAAATACTGGAAGTATTTGCATACTCAACAGATACAAGCACAGAGATTAAATAGCCGAGTGAAAAGTGCTTTGTGTTCAACTGTGCTTTTGGACTGAAGTGTTTATGAATATGCATGAAAGTCGCGCACGTCTTTTTTGCCGTGGGAAGTAAATTAAACTTGTAATTGCAGCGTACACATTTGACCAACGTGAATGCGAATGAGAATGTGAATGCAGTGGCCACAACAAACGAACTTGCAGTACACACGACTTTGAAACTAAACACATAAAATAAAATGCAAATGGTGGCTGAGAACAAATTCGACACGCCACACATACACATGGACAAAGTGTGGACAAAGTTTTATTCTATCACGGTAAAATTATATGCGCTGCGTACTGCGCTTCTAGACTGTTATTACGAGATTGAGATGAATGAAATCCCGTCCCAATGTGTCTCCATTATGACGGCTGTGGGAGTCATTACTTACGCTCTCCCACATAAAAGGTTAACTTTCCACCACCGATTATCCCTCAACCTCAAGTCCACTGAGAGTGCAGAAGTGCAGTGTGAAACCAAGTATTGGTTTTCCGTTTTCGAGCGGTTGGCAAGCAGAGAGCAAAGTGAATGGAGACACTTTCCAGAACATACTTAAGAGCCCATTCTTTCTTGTACGTGGAAACGCGTGTGAAATGTGAAGCACTTCATCATTTTAGCGTGGCTTTTGAATGCACACACGTGCACAGATTTCTTTGTGAGAAAAGCCCTCACGCCTTAAGCCTCTTCGCCCTGCTTTGCTTGGCCGGGACTGACAAGCGCGCATTGAGAATGGTGAATTCTGATTCGGAACATCCATTTCGCTTTGCATTTCTTGTCAATTTTCCCGGTCCGTTTATTCAAGACGCCAGATATTTATGAACGCACTTCGTTGCCATTGAACTTGGTTCTTGGCTACAGTGAACATAAAGTCGTGGATCCGAATAATGTACTGAAGGGAATAAATGATGGAAAATGGTAATTCTCAATAACAATTTATGGCATTTTCAATTGAGTCCAGCAGCGGTTGAGCGGTGAAAGTCTTAAGCCTGGCCATGCCATTATGGCTTGCCAGGATCGAGTGTGGCGTGAACGTGGAAGGAAAACGCCTTATTTCCCGATGCGTTGAAAGTGAGCTTCGGAAGCCGAAAGAGATTTATGACTTTATAAGGATGAAGATGAATAAAACTCCTATCGTTCTCGCCTTGCCTTCTTTTATCTCTTTCTTAAACTTTTTAATGACAGTAACGCACATTTTTATCTTTTCCGCCCTTTATTTCGCATCCATTAGCTTTGTTAGACGGGAGAGCACAATAGAATTATTACTCCGAGCGAGGAAAGTGCGAAAGCGTGATGTGCAGAAGAGAAAGAGACTGCTTACACGTAAGACGAATTCTTTAACAAGTCGATACTTGAGAAGTAAGCTGAGACGGGATTAAACGAGGCTTGCCCGCGCGCATGTGAACGTACGAGTTGTCACTTTATTCTTCTTCGAAGCAACCGACCAACGTTAAGCCAAGCGAACAAGTTGACCTGCCGTGAGTGCAAGAATGTTAACGGCGAACGATTTAGTGATTGTATCTCAAGCTTATTTATGTCCTGCACTATGCTGCCTTGATAAAACGTACTTGTGTACTCTAGCTTCAAGCACTGAAAGGGTAAAATGTCATCGACAGATCGTTAATGCACACGGGCACTGCGCCCGCGTTGCCGATTCAATAAATCTTTCATTCTGAACAGTGGATCAGCTTCCATTACCGACAGCACTTACGCTTTCACCTGAAAGAGCGACGACGAGGGGCAGACGACTCATTGCATTAAACAATCATTATTGATTGTGGTTTCACACGAAAAGAAACGAAAGGTAATGATTTCATGGGCCGAGTAGGATTTCCGTCACAGTCGACGTTGTCGAGATTAGCCGGACCGGACGACCCAGTGCAGACGTACTTGAGAATAATTTACGAGCATGAAAGCTTGGGTCGGCATTTCCAAATCAAAATCAAATATGTCAAATGCATGTCCAAGTATAATTACCACTCAGCTAGCTAGTTTGTCAACTCTGACCTTTAAACTTTCGACAAATTAGTGGACGAATGAATGCTCGCACGCACGCAAGCAAGTAAGGACAAAGTTGTGTGATTTTAATTAATGACTGGGTTCCTGGGAATTTAATTAGGCGAGTGGTCCGAAGAAATCAAATATAACAACCTTCGGATTCATGGAATTAATAAGGGTAACGGAAACCCGATCGAGATTGCGTCATGCCTCCGCAAAAAGCAACCTCTGATTTGATTTTGTTGCAAAGTAAAACTTGCACCTCGGTTCCACTCGTCGAATTCAATACAATGGCGAGTCTTTCTTTGCGAATGCGAATGAATGTCAGCGAGCGTAATTCGAAGCGATTCCTTTAAGCAAAGCACAGTCCTTTCTCTTTGTGTAGTTTGTTCCTGGAAAGAAAGCACGAAAGGATTGAAACTGAGCCACGACGTGCTCCTTCCCTCTGGCGGGAGAAAGTCGAGTCTTTACATTTCCCGGGAGAAGCTCCGATTCAGGTCGGAGCGTGGCGCTGGATGCGTATTTCTGAGCGAGCATCCAACCGCATTGGATCGATGAGAAACGTGCTTGGACTCGTGCTCGATCTCTTGCGGCGCTGCTGCCTTTTCTTGACTGTAGAATTTTACTTTTGCTCCAGATAGAAAAATAGAAATCTTCCAGTCATGGACCTCAAACTTGAGTAGACCTCTCTATGAAATAATAGAGAATACCGACAAAGTTTTGTTGTTCGATTTGAAAATAGGATGGAGCCTCACAGACCAAACAGAATTTCGAACCTCATGTCATTGTTCATTTGCTAACGAAAGGGCCAACTCCAACCAAAGTCAAACGCGAGGATTAATGGAGTCATCAATTTAAACGTTTCCGCATGGCGGAGTCAATTACTTGTAAATTGGAACTTACCTCTGCCTGCCTGCCAGACAAGGCTACGCTTCTTATGTGCTCTGGTCACGAAGACTTGTGACATGAGTATTAGATTTGGTTTTGTTTACTTAGCGTACGTAATGCATGCACCTCACGCACAACGTTGCGGATCGTGTGTTTGCATAAGTCAACAAAAACTTACGTAATCCATCATAGATTCAAATTTAACTACATTTGCTATTGCTATTAGCTATTCAATATTCGGCACGGAGCACGAACTCTAACTCTGGCTTGGGCTTCGGTTTCTTTGGGATACGTTTTGGCTTGGGCTTCGGTTTCTTTGGGATACGTTTTGGCTTTGGCTAATGCATGTCGCTTGTCGTTGGTCGCTCGGTCGTCGTTTTCGCGTGTAACCCGAAACTGACCTGAGCAACATGAGCCCGACTGACTTTCTTCCTTGTAATACATTCGGGAGTGCGAAAAGCGAAAGGCTCGTCACGGCCATGGAAGAAATATAGCACAGACAGTACTAAATTTTGTGCGGAAGGAATAGAAATAGCAAGCACGAGGGCTTTCATGTTTTATAAATTTCTGCACAACTTCAGACAATGCAATCCATTATGGGTTCTCTTGACTTATCTCCCTTCTCCTTCCTCTCTTTCGCGTTCAACCGCCGTGCCATGGAATGCTAAGGGTACTGGCAGTGCCTGCATTATTGAATGAGAAGTGGAGAAAGTGAAAAAATTCGGTGCACAATAACTCAAGCAGATAAGAAAGAAGTTGTCACAAAAAGAAAGGGAAGAGAGATCGCGAACAACCAGCAAACAATGTTTCATGGGCTTTCCACTGTACCAAATTACAATTTACTGTGCTGCACACAAACCGTGCTGTCGTGCTCCAAATTCCTTTTCCTTTTGTACCGTCGCTTGTCATAGTCGGACTTTATTCAGAATTTATGTCGGTGAGACAACAAAACATAAACCCAAAATCCACACAGGAATTGGTGAATTGAATTTCAAACTTTGTGTTTAAATCATAAATAGGAATTCACTCCGCTGCGTGCCAACCCGCACAAATTATGTGCTAATTTCCATTGTATTGAGGCTTGAGAGAACGGAATTTATCATTTCATACTGATAAAATGGAGTAGTGCAATATTGTGCCCATTTCTGCTAATATTTCATTGAACCGGTTATTCATCGACCGATTCAGAATCACGATGGGCAAATAATGGTGAAGCTCCTTTCATTCAAGACCTGCACAGTGCAGGCTGTACAAGCAAAACCCGCAAACCTTCCCATCCCTGCGCCTTGCTCGCTCATGGACTCTCCAGACGATGACTCATCCTGAGCAGATCGAAGTTTATTTCCAGCCCAGCTGAGGGAGAAAGCCGCTGGCTTGGCAGGCAAGCTCGAGTCTGGCAATGGCAAGGCATGGCACGGAAAGGTAGGGGAAATGAAAGAAGACAGCGCGAGTAAGGCTCAGACAACAAGGGAGAAAACATGAAACTGTTAACTTATTATTGGGGATTTCAGAAAAGGCAGGAAGAAAAGAGTCCATGATCCTGCAACTTCAACGCAAGAATGCATTTTAAGGTTTCACTCGAAGTGTGACGCTTTTCTAGCTCTCGTTGGAAATCTTTCACATTAGCATCATGTTACCATTTTGTATTTTGCTGGGGAGACTTTCGAAAATGAATTCTGATACTGTCAGCAAGTCAGCATCAGCCGTGGTTGTTGACGGAAATGAATTGGAAAATGTCTGCATCTCTTCAAACCGATGGCTGCGACTGTTGTGACTCAAAGTTCATTTTTCCAAAATCGTTAGTAATTGAATTGAGTTGGCAATCAATAGTAGTCAAATAGTCGGTGCGACGTCGCCCAACTCAAAGCAAAGCAAGCGCTGTGGAGTTGCAGTAGACGCCACTATTTTTGTTCGAAATAATTTTTCCTTCCCTGTCTGGCTTTAAGTTTGTTTTAATTCCCTCGAGTACCATGAAATAACGCGAGTTCAAGCCCCAAGTCCGGTAAGCCGTCGCTGTAAAATATGTTCTTTAGAAAATAAGCGGGCACTGAACCCTTTTATGACTTGGAGTGCAACACAACTGCTACAAATCGCTTCTTTTCTTGTACCTACTGAAGAAAGAGAAACATGTATGTCTTGCTATGTGTCTTTCGGTCACAGAGTTCGAGTGAAGTAATAATGCACTATTGCAGAGATTCGAAATCAATGCCAAAATGCTAAGAAAGAGTAAAACAAGCTATTTTGGAAGTACAAGCAGGTTTTACTTGTATCGTAATGGTTTAATCGTGTTCTTGAATACAGTCGTATTAAAAGCACATGACACGGCGTCTTGAATAAGAAATTGGCAGTGCATTTGAAAAATAGACATTCTGAATCCATGCCTTTTAACTTATTGCCAGTTTCCTCACTGCAGTTCAGCGCAGTGCGCTCATTAAACTCTAAAAAGCCAGCAACACGCTTGTCGCCGTCCCATGCTCAGCTTGTCTTCGGTCTGCATCATTATTTTTATTCCACGGCTTTCTCTCTGCGGGATCAGAGCTCGATAATGCGTTCAAGCCAAACAGAAGTCTCAAGACACTTCGCTTCGCTTCTCTCTTCGCTTTCGAGTCGCGCTTTCAGCGCGGTGAATCACAGACGACGAAATGTTAGCCCGTAGTTGGACGGACGGACAGCTAAATGAACTAATGAAAATGAAAGTGAAGGAAGACATCTTGCTGGAGAGTTTCACTTTCTTTAACTTATCTAATGAGACATTATTACTGCAACTTTACTCATCCTCACAAACACACAAACTCCAGCATTGAAAATCCTTTTTACTTGCTTACGACCTCCGAGTTCATTCATTCACATTAGAAAAGTTAAAGCGACGAGTGCCTGTCGACAACTTTGTGCACCCGCGACGAAGAACTTGTCAGCCCGTCCGAGTTAATTCGGAATTACTGCAGCGTGCGGTGAAAAGGAAGTTAGAGCACTAAATTCATAATTGACAAACTTACTTGTTAATTAAGTGACAGAAAATTCCTTCCTTGGATCGGATCGCGTTGAGTTGAGCTGCAGTGCAGTTTCATTTCCTATTTCCTGGAATTGCGTAATGAGAAGTTTAAACTTAGCAAGAGTTCTCCAATCGTGCTGCAAATACCCATATTAAAAATAATTGTTCAACATGAATGTCAATGTTAGTCGTTATTAGTGAGCTACGTCATGCATGCCTGCATGCTGTGGCAGTGAGCGAAATTCGCTGTAGGTTCTCCGAATTATGCGAGGCAGGTTGTGGCGCTTAATTACGTGAAAAGAAGACATTACTGATTCAATTAATGAGCAACTGAGTTGCGAGACTACGAGTAAGCACACGGGAAAGTACTCCAGGGGCCGTGTTGCAAGGTTATTCGTTCGATTGCTTGCACGATGTTCGCGTTTCACATGAAATGATACAGCTAATCTCACAATTTTCCGAATTCACAGTTAACCAATTCAACGTAATAACACGTTTGCAGTTTGCCAACCTGCAGTGTGGATTATCACGTTAGGATGAGGACTTAATGATAGTTTAACGAACAAACTAAGCCCAGACCAGCCCACGGGATGGTTTCTTGGAAAACGAGTTCGTGCCAAGGCCAGGCTGAACTTCGGCGAGCAGGCATCTGCATTTCCGCTGGCCACGTCGCCCGTGCCGTGCCTTGCTGTCATGCAAAAAGTAGATCAATGCATGAATTGCAATTATCATCGCAAGAGAGAAGCAGAAGGTTTTCATACAGTGCCAGGCCGGCAAATCCATTGGATATTCGTTCCAGGAATCTAACTCTCTTTATAAACTTCTTGAAAGCCTTCTTGGAACGAAATGGAAATTACTTTGCTAATTTCTGTATTGAAAGCAATTATTTCACGCCCGGCTTAGCACGACTTCTTCCAAGACAACGTCCAACAGAATTCGCGAGTCTGTTGTTGACTTTTGAATAAACTTGATAAATTAAGCCGCGCACATTCTCATGTCACTTGCATCTACTTTGTATTTATTTGTGTTTCTTGTTTCTTTTATTCCTTCTTTTTCTATTTCCGTGTCCATGCTGCGAAGCGAAAGCGAAATACGAATTACGAATTTCTCCAGTTTACGATTTGACTTTTGCCCTTTCTTTCTGCCTTTGACTCGAGATTTGATTCCCTTCTCTTTTACATGGCACTCGCTATTCGTCCAACTAGACCTGCCAGACCGCGCCAGGAGTGGCTGAACGTAAATAAATTCGAGACTCGGAGATTTGGACCAGCAGGATATTTTTACTGCGCCACTGCTGTCCTTCTGTCGCAGCATAGCACAGCGTGCCCTTCATGTTTATGTTTATGCCGCAATAATAAAAAGAGAAAGAGACAAAATTAAACTTTTCACTTGAATTGACTTGTCTTTTCTCATAATAATAGCAATGACCAAGTTATTAGACATAAAGTCTTATGGTTAACAGTTGGAACTCGCATAAACTCTCGCTGGCAGCCTGGCGTACACAAAATGTCATTAAAAACGAACTTTTTATGCTATTACATTCATTTCGCTTGATTCGTTTCATTTCTCTTTTTAATTTCGAAGCCAAAATACGGACGAATGAATCGCATCAAGTTGAGATACGGCAATTAAATATGATCTGTACAAGACAGACGGGACGACAGAAGCGGAAGGACGTTTCGAAAAGAGACGACTGCGCCTTTGTCTCGTCGGAATTGCAAAACTTGAAGTAGTATTTTAATGCCTGCCTTTATTTTTGCAATATTTACTGAATGCGCCACTTTATGTTGGTGCTTTCCTCCTCGTTTATTAATAATTCAAATTTTATGGGAGTCCTGGCCTTGGGCATGCAATTCAATCCGCTATACATGGAATATGCCTCAGATTCTGTTCTGGGTTTCGGCTACACTTGCCAACACACAAAATAATGACGCCATAAACCAGTCAACATTGTGCTTTGCATTTTGAGTGACATTTTCGACTCACCTCGTCAAAATGCGACTCAGCTGCCATTTCTTGCGAAGATCTGCGATCCTTAATTTTATGAATTATGAAATTGCATCATGCTTGCCAAACTGCTTGCTATATTATACTACTTTGCTACTTTTTGCCAGCAGCATTTACTTAATTTTGGTTCTCTTTTGTGTTACAGTTGGCTGAACTGGAGCGAAGAGTGGTGGAGGCCGAGCAGCGTGCAGATGAAGCCGAAGATAAGGTAAAATTTTGATCTTTTCATTGTGTAAGCTGAAGCCGCCAAAACTGCCAAGTCATCTTCGCGTTCATGAAAGAAAGCATTACTTTGACATTCCATTGCTTTGCGCTGCCATGCTTTATGCTGGTAGGCAAAAGCAAAATGACGAACATCTCTCATCATTCTATCATTCACTCGGCGAGGGAGAAATGTCGCCTACTTTCTCCTTTTTTGCTGATTACTGCATAAAAGATATACAATTTTTGCAAATTCTGTGGATTCCAATAAAACGACGAGCGCACATGGATGCCCTGATTTACCACGAAAGCATGTCTGATGCCTGAGGAGAGTGTGAGCAAGTGTTGCATGCAGTGCAGTAATTTAGACATAATGGCAGAGACGAGACTTTTTTGGCTAATATTCGAACTCTCGTAATGTGAGCAGTGAGTGAGCAAACGTTGAATGCAGTGCAATGCTGTGGCTGTAGGGCAAGCACTGCTCCAAGTTTACTGCTCAGAGCGCCACAATAATACAAATTCAGATATTTCGGAGTTATTCGTGGCGTCGCGTCAGCCGAGAAGGCTCCTTTTACTTGTGCATTGCACTTGCCTCGCCATCCTGTCTATGGGCTCGCACCGGAATCGGGTTATGTGCATGAAATGCGGGCAGAAAGAGCAGGGAGCTCGCTACGCTGCTTTTGCTTTCAATTCCAACTTCCCCCCTTCGCCTGGCTCTCTCTCTTTCCGTGCTCTTGCTCGTGCTGGCTGGCTGGTTCGGTTTTTTATTCAATTCTGCCTGGTTTGGATTCTTCACTCTTCTGAGCTGCTCAACACGCACATCGACCAGGCGGTGTATTTTCCAGCTCGGGAAAATATCTGTAATGTCAGTTTCCTGCAGCTTACGCTAGGGAACAGATCTCATTTCGGTTTTTTGTACTTCTCGCTCACGTTGCACCCCGAAATCGTATCATATCGCATCGCCGCTGTTCTAGTAAGTTGTGTCGTACTTGTACTTCATCCTCCACGCATAATGCAAACGTGAAATCGTGACTGAGAGTTTGCGGAGGGCGGTGTTTTGCTGTTGCAATAAATTTGCGACACATTTGCCTGGAAAAGGTCGCGGGTCTTTTGCATAAACACGGAAGAGACGTCCAACGTGCTTTGAGATGCCAGATTTGCATCGCGTTACTGTTATTGTCCATCGACCCATTCCGTCAATTGACAATTGGGGGAACGATATGGCCATGGCCACGGCATTCTACAAAGTGTGAGTCAGGTGACGCGACTTGTGTCGTAAAAACAAGAAAAAGGTCAAGCCGAAGCCTGGAGTCGTAGCCGCAATCGCAGTCAGTGCAATTGTGAAGTGAGTTGATTCCCAGCAGTGCCCTGTGTCTGTGTGTGTCTGTGTCATGTCATGCCATAAAGGAATCTCGAATCACGAGAAAATCTCTTGACGACCAAAGTGGCAGCTCAGTGGAAAGAATTGGCAAGAATCGAATAAAGTTGTTGGGTAAATAATATCAGCAAACGTCGCGACAGCACGGTTGACGGTTCTTTTGAGATGTGAGTCAGCGTCAAACGATCTCACCACACAATACATCTCGTCATCTCCGCTGATGTTGATCGTGTCTGTGTCTCTGTCTCGTGCTTTCTCTTTTGCTGCTCTCCGGTGTCGGTGTCTGCCCATTTCGCCTTGCCATAAGTTCCGAATTCTTTTCTGTACTAATGTCTTTCTCTGAGACTGTGACGTGACTTTTCTGAAAGAAGCCGCCGAAGCCTTGCAAGAGTGAATTTCATTTCAGTTTATTACATTTATTGCAATTTTGTATTATCGCGTCCCGTCGCACGACGCGATACAATGGAACAGAAAGTCTGAAGCAGAAGAGCAAGTGCATCGAAAAGAGTGAAAGGAAATAAAAGACGAGTTGTGTAATCGCATGAATTTGATCATCTCCGCTTTGATCGAAGCACCGAGGCTCAACACGAGATTTCTGTTTACTACTTGAGTCGAGTCATTGTGCTTTTCCTCTCCAGCAGTGCTGCTGGGAAATGAGCCGATCGATTTGATTCCTCTTCGCTGCAAATTGCCTATTACCTCTTTTATTATGTGTGTGTTATGATGTGCGGTTTACGTTTAATTTGCATCGAAATAAAATCAATTCTATTCTAGTAGAGTGCCCCATTTCGCGAACGAGCTACGAGCAGTGCAGTGGAGCCTAGTGTGGCGTGCAGGAAGGCTTGGGGCTGTATTTCTGTATTTACAAAGTGGAAGTTTCTCATTTTGCTGGGAGCTAAATTGATCAATTTATGTAAGTGCGTGCGCTATTGCTAAATAACGCAGATAAGATCATTCGCCGTTTTTTTGTGGCCGTTGTGGCGGCTGTGTCGAGTCGAGACTTTTACATTATGCAAAATTCAAATACAGCCAGCAGCGAACGTGAATGTCCTCCACTGCAGTTAATAAAAGTGCCCTGAATATTTTGGCTGTGCCATGCACGAGGCATAGCAAAACCAAAAACCAGTCATCAGCCAAGCCAGTCAAGTTGTTGAAATGACTTTTCTCCCTACATGTTATTATCACGAATTGGCTCCATAAAAGTTGTATTTGAAGCCAATAGCCTGCCTGGCCTACTCGACGAGTCGAGCACTGAGTCAGTAGTGCAAATTTGTGAACATGTGAATGTGAACTGTAGAGCAACGACACGACAATGACAATAACGATAATGATATTCGGATGGGAAAAGAAAGTTCATCATCAACGACAACGATTACGACGGCTACTCCCTTTAAAAGAATGATTATGCTGTTCAATGCGCCTTCAATTTGGCAATTTGGATTTGCAAAAAGTGTTCAACGTGTTCGACTCAAGTGCGCCGTCGCCTTCTACTCGCTGCCGCTCCTGCTCTAACATCTACTTTTATTATTGTCATTACATGATCCGCCATCCTGCCTCCATTTTTGCAACATATTGCTGACACTCCAGGTTAGAGACTCACTCCATTTGCCGTTGCGATCGCCATTTTCATGATCCACGTCGTGGCGTGGCCGTGATGTGATGCAATGCCGTGCTAAAGTGATGCAAAGTGCCCATAAGTCGTTCGCCGGGCTAAAGGCCATGCTAAATGCTCCATAAACCTTGCCTAAACGAGTCATTTTATCCTCCAGGCTGGCTCTTTCATCTCTTCTGTTTCATTTTATGCGTGTGCGCAGTCTGTGAAAGTTAAGAGACAAGCATTTGGGTCAGACATCTCCGGAATCTTTATTTCTGCATTTGGAGAATCGCAAAATCTTGTATCTCAAACTCAAGCGCTATGCTTTATCGATTTCTAGTTAATTCGACATTATATCAATTCCTGTGACGTGATTCACGTCATCGCCAATTCTTTTTCGCAAACTGTCTAAATTAACATTTTATTACGGCTATTTCTCTTGAATCGAGTCCAATCTGTGAATCCGTGCCCTATTTGCCATTTGCGAAATACGATTACGAGTAGGCGAAGGTTAATCGTTGATCTATTTGCGCATTTCCTGGAAACATTTCCGGAACGTCTGGGCTAATAGTTTTGAAATCTTTCCATTTCCTGTGGAATCTCTCCGTTGGAGTTTGGAACGGAAATTTACAAGTAATTTCTTTGCTGCTGTTACTCAATTCTTTATGAGGACTGACAACGCAATTGCAAGTTCCTTTGTAATCAATTTCTTCTACTGTCCACTGGGAACTTTGTACTTTATTCATGCACTATTCCCGATGCAGGAAGTATTTGTGTTCTTTCAACATAAAACACATGAACAAATAGTGTATCATTTTCAGTTCCAGCGGCGCGTATTTTAAGATTAACGTAGCGAGTCCGGGACAGGTTGTCCAGAATGCTGAGTGCGCCGAGGTGAAGGAAATGAATGTTATTAGTTTTGCTACGTAATGCGTAATGCGACTATCAGGACGAAGGAATTTGGCCCCAAAGTAATTTTGTGCTCCAAAGTAATTTTGTGTTGGGCCTCGCGTGCTCGACACATTCTTGGGTATTCTAAACAGATATTTCAAGTCAACCCGGCAGGGTGAGAAAAGAAGTCGTGGCAGCTCCGGCTCGCTGTTCATTTTCCGGTGCCTTGTGCACTGGCTGAATTTCTTTGCGCGTGTTATAATAAGAAATGATGAGGGCGAATGAAATGTTTAGACGACTCGTGGTTTTCTGCTCCTTTATTTGACGGTGTGGTGATGTTCAGATATTTTGTTTTGCATTCTTCATCGCCACCATCGACTTGGCTGTGCTTGGCTCATCCGCATCCCTTCTGAGCCTTGGCTTTATGCTCTTCCACTTCTTCAAGTATTTTTGGTTTCTTCACATTTCTCGTTCGTTCAAGCTGCAAGCACTTCCTTCTACTTTTGTACAGGAACTAAAACTATTTCGGTAGGAAGTGAATTGAGGAAGCAGAGAAATGTATTGCTATCGCATTTCCCTTGGTATTGTGTTCTCGGGTGCGCTGCATCGCACGCCGTGCACGGCGCGGCACGGCCTGACTTTGGAATTCGTTTGATCTTTTACTCTTGTGACTTCCTCGCTCCGAGACCTTATCCTTATGTTCATCCCCTGCCCGCCTGGCCTCACTCGCCTGATGCCTCGCTTACTTATTTATAGCAACCAGCATTTCTCTTGGGTACGCGTACGGGATGAGCTCGCATTGTATTGCATTCGCATTGTTTGTGCGAATGGCGATGGCGAATGCGATCTCCTATTCCTATTTCTCCACTGTCAAGATCAAGAAACGAAACAAAACCGACCAAAACCATGAAGGGAACTCAGAACGTCTGCCTTTCTGTTTCTTCTCTCCGTCTATCCTGTTTTCCTATTCAATTTGCAATGATAATGAAAAACCCAGGGGAAGACGAGCAACAGCGACGGGCAGTGCACGTTATTACATTAAAAGGATAACCGCATCGTAAGAACAGCAGCAGAACAGCTAATATGGTGGCATGGCATGTGGAAATCTGATGGTCTTGTGCTAGAAAGTAGAAAGAGGTGTCAGGCAATATTTTAAACTCGAATCTCGTAACACCCAGCGGCTATGAAGTTCTGATTTTGGGGCATACTTAACAAATTTGGTCGCTCGTGGATCGTGACCCCAGGCGCAAGATTCTCGCCTTACCTTGTCATCATTACGTGAAATGCGAATCGGATGTGCTACGAAGAGTACCGGCGTGAGAAATGGTTTGTAGGCTATTTTCAGCTTTGCACTTGGCGCTGTTGACAAAGCATCCGGGACATTATATTGACAATTTTTTGTAAGGAAGGGTCGGTGTTCATTTTGTGATGGCTTCAGAAGGATACGGGGTTTGAGTGCTGCGACACTTCACACTTTAAAATTCTTTGAGCATGGGATCCAAAAATACATTTTCGAGATAAAGCAGGTCCCGGCGTCGTCGTGTGCATAGTGGAATGGCTGTTCTGAGTTTTGAGGGTTTGTGTTGATTTTAAAAGAGACAAGCGGGCAAAAATAGGAGGGTTATTTGCATTTGCCACTTGCAAGAATCAGGCGAGAATGAGAGGATAGAAAAGAAGCTTCCTGCATTTTGTGGCGTGGTGCATTGAAATTCAGATAATAAAATGAATGCGTGCTCGCACATTTGAACTAAAGGTGAAGAGTTTCTCATATGCAAAATCTTCATTGCTTATTCACGGTTTCAATGATAATAAGGATACAACCTGAATGCAAATGGTAGCAACTTTGAAAAATTCGAAATTCTGTTCAGTTCTAAATTCATTCAAAAACTAAGCAAATGTGACCAACAAATGACGAGCAACAAAGTTCGATAAACAGATTTCACAGTGGCATTTCACAGTCTTTTAATCTTTCGTATTCCAGCAGCGAAAGGCGAGACAGAATGCTGACAGAACAAAGTGACTGAACAAAACAAAACTTCTGTTGCATCGAGACTACAAGATTTTGAAAGAGCAGAAATGCTTCTCAGCACAAAAGGACAATGCTCTTCACATTTCATGCGTGCAGTCATGAAGTGCAGCGAAAGCAAGAGCGACTGCGGCTTGAAGCACTGCATTTCAGAAACTGCCTTGCCTTGCCGCTGTCGAGGAGGAACAAGAAAAATCCAGTCGTTAGAAATTTGTTGTTTCGCAATGCAATGATCGATAAACGCATTAAGGCACGAACACACATGATAAGAAGTAACCTGGCGATGTGCTGCACTGCCTGCTAGAAAAAGAAGACTGCCTTGCCTCCAAGTTGTATTCAGAAACTTCGGCCAGTGTGCCAGTGCCTTGCCAAGTGCCACGCCAGTGGCGGCGGCGATGGCCTGAGCGCATGGAAGTGTGGGAAAAGAATTAAACCTTTCTCCTGGTAAGATGATGGGTTTTTGATGTTTTCCTTTAATGCCGGTGCCAAAGGAGAAAAACGAACGAGGAAAGTGCGCGTGCGATGTGAAAGCAATAGCAATTCTTTGACAACGAGGAGCTAAACCGTTTTCCTTTTCTTAAGCGAATGAATGGCCCTGGCACGCTCACAAAGGTTGGACTAAATTGGTTCTTATTCATTATTCGGTGCAGAGAGCGAAAATGCACTAAGCAAAGGATTAACGATTTTCTTCCTCATTCGCCTTCCTCGCCTTCGCCTGTTTTCTGGCACTTCTTAACAAGGCTTGATTGACACAACATTTACTTTGCCGTGATTCTCTTAAAAATGCAGTCAAACCAATGCATTTCTAATTCGAAATATGTAAATCGAGCTGGCATTGGCTTAATAAAGCCGTGCAATGAATGACAGGATCCAAAAATTAAAAGCAAAGACCCGAAAATTGTGTCTCAGGCACAGCAAGACATTTTGATGCTAATTCGAGTCAACAGCTTGCCTGTGTTTGTGATGGGCTGGGAATTCTGTTCTGCTGCCTTTATGATAAATATTACCCGTACCTCAAATTCGATGTTCAACGCAAAGCAGAGGCAAATGACTCACTCAATCTTCCCAACAATCTCTTCATTGCGTAAGGCTAAGCCATAATATGTTATTAAATCAGTTCTCTTCATCGACTAAACCCTAACAGAACCCTCCCGTGCTCCATTCGGTATGGGAATAAAAGTAAAAGCTCGTCATTCTGTGGAGATTGTGTACTCGTTCATTCCCCTTCCATCAGGCAGTTCTCGTCCTTTTGACTGACTAAAAACTACAGGCCGGGAAGACCGTTGCTGTGCTGCGCAAGTTTTTAATGTACATCGCAGCGAAGTTGTGCAATCTAATGCGATTCGGTTTCGGTTTTCTACGAGTGATATTGATTGATCACATCGCTCTTACCCTTAAGCCAAATTCGGATACATTCATGTTCTGGCCGGCTAAAAACTCACGAATATTACCGCATAAGTTATTGCAGCCTTTGCTGGCTTTGGCTTTGACCCATTCGCCATTCGCATTATGACACGCAAGGAGACTTCCATGCGTCACACGCACTTTGTAAAAATGCTGTTCATGCATATTCCCAGTTCATCTTGGAAACCCTGATCATAAATGCATGCTCCCGTACCCGAAATGTCATTCTCCTTTAAACCGAGTTAAGAATAGCCTCGCTTAGTTTGTTGTAGATCTGAGATGCGTATTCATTTGCAATTTAAAAGTGTATAAACTCTCGGCCCGACTCGTAGAAAATTAAACGAGAAGATGGTTCACGTCGATTTCGATTCACATTACTTCAGAATGTCACTCTTCCTTCGTGTCTGAGCGAGTAGAGTTTAGCACGTTACTGCAGAATTTGTGCCTTTGCCTTCGCCCATTTACTTCCTCGGCACGCGGAATGCGGAGGCCGAGGCACTCGCTCTGTGATTCTCATGCCGCATCGCGTATAAGCATGAGTCACACGGAGCAGAGCTTTAAAACTTATTTTAGAATTTACGAGATAGAAAAGTGGGAAGCATATGGAAACTATCATAAAAGAGACAACTTTTTATAACTTTTTAAAAAAGTTGTCCCAACTAGAAATATTTAGGAGGACTCGGAATTACGAACTAGTTTGAAGTTGGAGCAGAATGAAGAAGGATAAGATGATACTTGAACTCTTTTCCTCGTGCGCATTCACTCCAGTTGTCGCGAAGCAGTCTCTTCTTCCTTCCATACACATTAGGAAAGTTTATTTATCAATACCAATGAGCTTCTAAACACCAGGCCGTTCCAAAAGAAATATATCGCCGAGATCAGAGAAGATATGAAGGCTCAGATTGAGAAACCGAGAACGGTTTAAACTTTTCTTCGGAACTTCAGATTTAGCAACCCTCAGAAAATCTCAGATGCGGAATAAATCTCGCAATATTTTGAGTACGATGTAAAATGGATTATTGAAGGATTCATGCATGACGGCACTTTTTAATTTGAGTCCGTGCTTTGTCTAGCATAAGTCTGAAGCACTTTGCCTATGCCCGAGGAAAACTTGTGTAGCATTTCACGTTCATGTGGATAATAGAAATTCCTGCTGCGAGGAAATGTTGTAATAGATTCTTTACCTACTGGGAATTATACATGCTCGAAACTCGAAATCCGTACCACATGCACAGCGACCGAGTGAACACAGGCTCAAGCACTGCTCACTGCACTTCCTTTTCGTGTAAGAAAGCCGGCGTTCATTTGTCAGAACGTGTGGCCGGAATTCCCAGCCCAAAGCATTAACTCGAGACTTTAGTCTTTCTTTTGTGTCTGCTTTCTTCTCGTAAGCTTTTGTTTTATTTCCAACAAATGGCTACTTTCCCTCTTCGCTTCACACGTTTTCTCGCTTTCTTCGCCATTCGCTGGTCGCTGTGTCTGGGAAATGTTTCATTTTTCACAACCCTACCTTAGCCAGCTCGGAGTGCCAGGAGACATGCACGGCACGAAGCGATCTCGAGAATGCGAATCTACATGGATAATAAACAGTAAAAGAGTAATTTGAGTCCGTCGTACATTTTCTAATGTGCCTGATGCGGAGAAATAAGTAACTCGCACGTGGAGAGTGTTATTTACACGGCTGCATAAAACAAAGAACCGACTGCGACTGCTGTTCTGGTGCTAAAGCGTCTTGCGAGTGAATTTCGTGTACTTTTACCTCGACCGGCAGGTCCAAGTGCAGCGTGCCAACACAAAAAAACTCCAAAGTAAAGTTAAAGTGTCCAATGGGAACGCTGAATTCTTTTCTACCACGCGAAACGCAATACGAGACTCGTGATTCTGGCTCAGTGTCTGTCCGCATTATGTGCTCTCGAGGTTAATGGCTCTGGAAAATTTGTTGACTTCGACTTGTTTGTCTTTCTGTGTTTTATGACTTACTCAAGGCGAAGGCGAAAGTGCAAGAATCCATTTCCCTGTAGCCTCCAGGCAAAATGAGCTAGGATTCTGACCCCGGTGAAAGCCAAAGCCAAATGTGCGAAATTACTAGCTTGATGTGGGCGCTGGCTGCTTTTAATGACAGCGATCATCCTGTTTAGTGTCTCACAAAAGCCAAACTGCTGGCTACACTTTCAGGCGACACGACGGGGAAATTACTCATAATTTATAATGAAGGCGGCCACTGCGACCGAGTCACCAAACTGCCAGGCCGTGAAAGCGGCGTGAACAGAATCTCATTTTCACTGGTTTTAATGGATCATTACAGCATGGCAAAAGTGATGTAGAGTAATAACGTGGAATTAAGTGCTTGCGAAATGATATGGAATGGTACGAACACGATCATCGCATTATCATTTCCCAGCGTTGTTCACTGGTTTCGTGTGGCTGAAGTGATCCGAACCATTAATTTCCATTAAAAAGTGTTCTGCTATCATTGTTTCGAGCAGAGGAGTTGTTTGTCTTGTTTGTCATTGCTCAGTGTCACTTTGGGTGGTGGTTAATAACTTAATTGGGCTAAGTGTGTTTGCTCGGGCACAGATCACGGATCACGGGCTGGAGCTCATGCATGGGTAAACAATTTCGTACGCTATGATTAACCAGACTGCTAACGAGCCCATTATTTGTGCTGCGCCGTTGTGAGAAAAAGCAGGCAGCACATTGCACAGGGCATAAATGGAATTTACGGTTTCAGCATCTTGCTTTTTCCTTGCCGTTCTGGGTTATTTATCAGTTTACTTTGCCTTTTAATTAGTTTGGTGTCTGACTAAATTATGGATCTTCAGCGCATGCACAGCTGGAAGCGCTCTCAGGCTTTTGCAGAAACATGAAAGGCAAACAGCGATCGTATAATTGTAGAATTCCACTG
Organism: Mesaphorura yosii; assembly: GCA_009869945.1. NCBI lineage: Eukaryota > Metazoa > Arthropoda > Collembola > Poduromorpha > Tullbergiidae > Mesaphorura > Mesaphorura yosii. The sequence continues at coordinate 24,991 of WIXG01000407.1, read as the reverse complement.
CAATGCCTAAACAAACGGAGAAATCTTCCACGATTCTCCGAATTCGAATTTAATTTGTAGGATTCCAACCGACGTCGGTGGAGGCCACGCTGCCACGCACCACGCGCATGAATTAATTAAAAGCCTCGACGCACAAAAAAATTAATTACATTGACTTTCTCTTCTTGTTTGCGTTTGTGCATTTTGTGCGATCACTCAACCGTAACGTAATTCAAAGACGTACGCGCCACATACATAAATTACTAAACAGCCTGCCTTCGGTTACGTTACGCTTGGCATTGCCCTTTGGCATTGCCGGCTCGAGTTCAGGCAGGCAAGATTTGATTTAACGCAAAGAAATTTCCTGAAATTACGAACGCGCCTTGTGATTAAACTTTTTCCCTGCAGAGAACCAAAATATAAACAGTGGAGCCAAGATTTTGATTCTTGATTATTTGCACAATAATCACAAGCTTTCAGCGAGCAAAGGCAAAGGGCGAAAGTAGGCGATGATTGGTTTAATCCCATGAATTTTGATATCTATACTTCCAATTCCAACTTCCAAGACTAATGCAAAAGTGTATTTAGAGAGGATTGATCGGAAGTAATACCATTTTTAGGCAAAACTTGATTGACGTGGGAACCGTTCCCATAAAAGAATCAAACGTTGAGCACCAGATTGCGTTGATTTTATTACATGCGATATGAATTATGAAGCATGGACAGTATTATGAAGTGAAAGACTGGGCTCCAATCCAACAAAAACCTCATAGCTCTCAGGAAATTCCACAGCGGACTTTTCCTTCTCATTCAAGATGATTAATGTCTTTGGCAACACTTAAACATAATTTTGCGTGTCTTGATTTTAATCCGTTAACACTTTTAGCTCGCCTGCTCACCCAGTTTAGCCTTGCCTTCATGAAATCTCCAATTGTTAGCCCGCGCGGTCACCACCCACAAGTCATGGCTCCGAGGCTCAAATATTTTTATGAGGAAATAATTCATAAATTCATTGCTCTCACTTCTAGCTTAATCTTTCCTAGTCGTTAATCGCATTCACAGTTTCATTCACATTCACGTACTTGCAAAAATTGGGTACATTTTCATATAAAGTTTGTTTAAGTTCGTGCTGATGTTAACGCGCCAACGCAAATGAGGTCATGTCAAGTCAAGTCTGGACGTGACGAGACGAGCGTGGTGACCAAATTGACAGACTTCAATTTCTCTTGCTATCGCGTATTTGCTCGCATGCATGTTTGATGAGAGTTGCTTTTACGTTTTTAGGACAAATACCATCGCCAATTGCCATCAACATCAACGTTTACTTTCTTGCCCCTTTCGTGTAGTGTACAATTTGTTGTTTGAATAGCACAGAAGCAAAAAGCAGGCAATGCTACTGCTATCGCCATTATTGCTTGGCTTTAAGTGTTATTTTTCCTTCGTTTCTTTCCATTTACTTACTTACTTTCTAAGAGGTTGCACGCGAACGACGACGACTTTGGCCATTTGCTCTTTCCGAATCCAAACCAATAACATGAAAGAATAATTGGATTCAATTTCTTTCTTGTACACTTACAAGTTGTTTATTCTCATTTGAAGTTCAAGTGATGACCTGTCTGCCTTTTCTGCTGTGTCGTGCCGTGCGCTGGCGTGCAAAGCCAAAAGCCAAGTGTGCGTGTGTAGGCAATAAAAGTTAAGGTGTTCAATGCATATGTCCAATTAGGAAGAATTGACATGAGGCGATTAAGGTGATAGACACTTTATTTCTAACTTCTGGCTTCTAAGGCACGCGTTCGCGTGCTGTGTAGCTTCACCATTTTGACTTGACAGCGAGCAATTCACCTGCCCAAGAAGTTTGGTCGAGTTTTTAATAATTAAAGACTTTGGTCTTTTTTGTGTTGGAACTCGTAAGCCTTGGCCTCTTGGGCACAAGGAACGTCTGTCAATCTTGGGAGCTACAAGTTAGGAGTTAGTAGAAACCAGGCTGACTCATTAGGAAATTAAGACGTGAGCCAACCGAATTTATCGGAATGGTTCAAATTGAAATGGTGGACATACCGTTGACTCGTGGCCTCATTCAACGCGAATGAGAAGACTGAACGATTTTCGATGTAAATTTTGCAACTTTCAGTGCATAATTTCTCTTATAGCAAAATAAATGCAGCTATTAGAATTGAGAGGACCGTAATTAAAATCCCAAACCGAAAATTACAACCATTTCTTGTTATTTATAGGTTGATTTTTTAATTGTGGAAGCCGCTACGAAACGCTAAACGGCAAATGTTCTACAATTTTAGGACAAAGTGTGGAGCAGGTTCGTTGTATTGATTTTGTCATTCTGGGTTCCATTTCGTGTCGTTTGAAAGGATAACTTGAAACGAACCAGACGCAACAGTCTTCATAATCAATAACGCATTTAAAAAGCAGCGACAAAAAATTCCGGGTCGAAAGTTCACGACGAAAGTTCGAATAGCGCCTGCTTTAAGTTCTTTTATTTCGGGGCATTTGTCCCATTTCCTTCGAATTCACGCGGTCCAAGCAGGTAATGTCGTAATATGAAATAGAGTTAAACTGAAACGAGCACACACTCATCTTTTATTCAGCATAGACCCAGAATTTTTCAGTTCTGCAGTGCTTCGCCTCGAGATCATGCCTCTTGCGGTTTGCCTGCAACATTAAAAATTAATGTGGCGACTTGCTAGAAGTTGCTTAATTTTATTTATTGCAGGCGAAAGATTCGGATTCTAAAACTCTAGCTTCTAATTGATCTCTTTCTTGTGTATTGCGTCGCGTTGTGTTTTTGCAGTGAAGTCTTAATTGTGAAAACTATTGGCGGAACACAGCGCTGAAGCTCTTGTCCAGTACCGCACTTCTCACATGATTAACTATTTCATAAGTTTTAACGTGGAAATAACACCACGTTTGTTTTTGTCATGTAATCATTTCAGAACGCATTTATTATTTCGCATTTTACATTCCACCATGCCAGTCCGAAGTACAAACTCACATCGCATGTAATGTAATGCGAGAAAAATTGTTTCAATTTACAAAATGAGAACTTCGGAGCTCAGAAGGAAGCTCGGACGAAATACGAAATGGCGAAATAGGAACTGGTGGATAATAATAAAATGAATGAGATAAATGATTTTTCCGCCTCTGTCTTCCGTCGTTGGCCTAATACGGCGGATGAAAGTATCATCCTTCACGACTTAGCTTTGGCTTTGCAAGTGAATTTGCGAGCGAGTCGCGTCGTGCTGCTCGTGCTCATCCCTCCAAGTTCTTTATGATGAGAATATTTTGTGAAACTTTAAAGGGAAGAAGAATTACCTGCGTACGAGACTACATGAGCCATTTTTCAAGGTATTACCGGAACATGTTACATGTATGCAGCTCATTTGGAATGTAGTCTAGTCTGGAAAGGGAAAAGGCTCATGTACGGGAAGCAGAAGCAGGCACAGACGAAGACGAGATAAGATATTCGACGGATTTATTTTACATAAAATTATTTATGTTACTTCAACCGTAAAATGGGTTTACATGGAATGTGTAACTTTTCGCATGCTTTCACATTTCGCGAGTCGGACCAAGCAAGACCAGTAAAGATTGTGCACACTCCATTTCGTGACATTGATGTATTCGCTCAGTAGTCTTCTCAGGTCAGGGCACAGGTAGAAAGAGGAAATAGATTTGCTCTGGCTTTACAGGTAGTAATGTTGCAGTTTCTCACATTCGCATCCATCATTATGCATATCATGCAAACGAAATAATGAAGAAAGTAAGGCTGAGCTTTTTTACTTGTCAAATAAAGTTTTAAATCAGAAACGAAATTCAGTGTTTTTCGTTCACTCGGCGTTCATTGGTTTGCGCCAGCGCAGTGCTCTACCCGGAACCACCGGATAGGCCTTCCAGTGAGTCCAGTACATGAGTATCGGCTTTGAGATGTTCGAATTTGATTTGAAACACGACTCGGAACATTTGTCTGGAAGCAATTATATAAAGACAATTTATTCCGAATCAAGCAGATCCCGAAATTCAGATAATCTAACTTTCCAGACTTGAAGAAATCCAATAAAAATTCGCAAAACTTTGACTTGTTCTTGAGTGTTCCCGTCCAAATCAAATACAGGTAGTCATTCACAAGCTCAAAATCTGTCCGAATTTAAATTAATGCTTTATTTGATGAGTACAAGTTTAACTTGGCTCAAACTTGCTACTTGGTGCGCTGCACTGCGTTTGGAGAACGAATTCAGAATGTTTTTATCCACGACTTGCTCTTTAATTATAGTTTTGGTATTCTTTACGCGGAGCGTATTTTGGTATTCTGATCCGAGCTTGTGTTTCCTTTTCCCATTATCATTATTGCGGGTCAAGTATGTGCAGCGCGTGCGCCTAAGAGGAACGAGCGGATTGAGATGAGGAAGCGAGGACGAGGAAGAAAGTCTCGAATCCAATCACCAAAATTGAATGAGTTTTCGCCCGTCTGGAGACCTTATTCGCGAAGGATCGATCCAGCTCAGATGATTCTTCCTTCAATAATATTAAATTCCGTGCTGTATTGTTTTTACTTTACCCACTTTATGACTCGTGCCGTGCAATTCTTATATGCTTGATTCGCTTTCTCCACGCAGCAGAACAGCCACAGAAGCATCACTTTCTGCATTATGGATGACTGCGTTGCTGGCTGCGTTGGCTTGACTTTGTGACGAATTTTCGTTTCAAATAAAATTCTTTCATGAGCTGTTACATCAGTAACACGTGTTACGCCATGCTACACATGAAGGCAGCTTTCCATGAAGCAGCCATTGATCTGCGTTGCGCACTTCTACACACGAAAAACTGATTTTCTGGGACACCGTCTTTCCGACGGCAATGTGGCAACGTCATTCATCGAGAACGATTTAAAATGTTGTTATATTTCACGTTATTCAATCATCTCATTACACGGAGAATTCCACTTTAATATCGTGAGCGCGAGGTATCTTTCCGTTCACTTCGTTTCGTCGAAGGATCGCAGGGAAATATTTCATGCTCACGAAGAAAGCTCGACTCGACTGGAAGAAGATCGCTTTTATTATGTAAAAAGTTCCTTGTCGGTTTTGCCGGCAAAAAGCCGAAAATTGAACAGAACAGATAGGGCAGTCAAGCCGACGCAGTCACACGTTCACTGAAGCATAAATGAGTTGAATATTAAAGATGAGATTGTCTTGTCGCATGTCATGTGGAAACCCATCCTGACGGCGAGTCAAGCCAAAGTGCATCTGGAAGTGAGTTGGCTTAGTTTGCAGCGCAGCGTATCATTTTTTCGGGGAAGGAATAGAAAATCCCACTAATTTTTTGGAAAGTGGTGGGCTTATGTGCGTTAGTTTCGTTGCCAAACCACAGTAGAAGCCTGCATTAATAAGCCAAGCCATTCAATATCTGCTGCCGTTTCTCACTGCCAGAATCTGCACTTGGCTTGGCTGACTTGGCGTTTGCTTTTTTCGAGACATTTTTAAGCCTTGTCTCTTGGAATACGAAAACTTCATTTGACAGAATTTCATTTCCTCTTTTCTGAGAAAGTAATACCACAAGCCCAGCGAAGCTTTGCGTCGTGATGCGTGAATATGGAAGAGATTTATGAATCATTAGATGAAGATGAGAAGAAAGTTTTATGCAGGCGAAGCCCGGAAAAGTGTGAAGGAGCGCATGGAATAATGGAATACTCTTTCCAATGAATAAAGCAGAATGAGAATTCATCTTTCCCTCAATAATAAAAATTCGTATTCATAATATCGAACGCATTTCTGTAGTTATGAGAAGAGGACACCATCGTCATTGTGTTGTTCACAAGGCCATTTAATGCGGCGTCCAATTAATGTCACACTACGGCAGATTTATCGAGGCCCTGAGACTCAAACACATGCATAGTTCAAAAGCCTAACTATGCATGCCGCGAATGGAATTCGCCGCTATGCCGTGCCGTATCGTGTCAAATGTGAAGGTAGAATTTGACTCATGTAATGTGACTGGTTGTGGGTGTCTGTCGGCTTCGCGCGACTTGGCGTGGCGGACAAGTGTTCTAAGGGAAAGCAAAATGGAGATGGCTTACATACATACGCTTTTACCTTCGCACTCGTGCTCGCATTGCGCTGAACACGTTCGTGTGCTTCCTCATTTGAATTTGATGGAAATTCGTGAAAGTAATTTTAATCAAATACGACATGAAACTCAATTTACTTTACTTTCCAGCCAACCGTCTCTACTTGTTCTCACTGCTTCGCTCTCTGCTTGGCTTTAGCCTGCATTCTCGTTTCATTCTCGCACAGTCAAGACCAAGGTGCAACTACACGAATTTGAACCAATTGTTATGACTTCTTTTGCTCCATCTAGAATTCAGAGAATTGCAATTTTTGCTTACGTTACAATTTGTGCAGGCATGCGATTCGATGCGATTCGTGTTTTGCTTTTCAAAATTCGCGCAACTTCGGGCGAGAGGAAAGTCAGACACATGAAATTTCCCTCGTGAAATGAAAGTCTGGCATGTCTGGCATGACCTTCTTACAGAGTCGAGATTTGACGAATACAGCTAGAATGGAAGCTGAAAAAATTATGTTGCATAATTTATCACGAAATTCCTGCTTCTCTTTTTTGTGCACTCGAACTTATATTTTTGCAAACTTTTCTCATCTGTTGGTATTCCTTTTTCTATCTAATGAAGATGGGCGAAGTGGAGACCAAGCCTGACATGAAATGTGGCATTAAGAATGGGTTTTAATTTATGTTTTACATTCATATGCTTCAGAACAATGCCCAGTCTCGAGTTGGGAAAGGTAATTTATTTTAAGGAGGACGTGGGCCACAAAAAATCCTTATTAATTACTGAAAGAGTAGTCAGCCCAGAAATCAGCGAATGGCGACAGAATTCTGGAGGCCTGCACTCGCTCAGTGCCTGTGTCCTGTTCTAGATTAACGAACCCGAGCCTCGGTCGAAAACCCCACTTACCTAGCTCAGGGTTATTTCACCGCGTTGCAGCATGAAACATAAGAATGATTAATTGGACTGTCTCATCACCAACTTCAGGCTGGTCTAACACGCTTAATTTTGTGGTTGTTGATTGCGAGCCTCTGAGCGGAAAATTCTCCATTCTCGACTTGTTCTCCACTTCTGCCAGGCACAAGCACAGCGCGGGCGTTCAGGCATTGTCCAATTTTGCACTTCATCTCCTCCACTTTCATCTCATGCATGCGCTCGTAGCCAGTCATGTTACTTTTGTCAGAACAGGAAATTCATCAGCACTATTCGCATTCATTAGCACACAATAATAATTGTCCCGTTTCATGTTACTTGGGCTCAGCCTCAAGCTCGGATTTCCATTCGACGATAAATTGAGTAATTTCATAAGCCTGGTTAACCGCATATTCAAATCTTTGATTAATGCGACACCGAATTCGAATTCATCGTCCTTCAGGCGTGAGAAAGGGAGACAGATGATGATGAATTCGAATAATTCACGCCGAAGATATGCCCATGCTGCAGGAGGAAATAATTAACGCTACAGCACTATTCCATTTGCGATTTGCCACTTGGATGACGAGTAAAAGTGAAAGCAATTTGACGCCCAATATGGAATGAATTTAAGTAAATACTTTAGATGATTTGAATTACAAATGAGAAGGCGACGAGAACCAGAAGCAGGAAATGACGGCCCAGCCGAGTCGCAGAGACCAATCGAGCTTTCTAATTTAAAAGCATTTCCTGGTGGCTGAATACTGCAGTCGCAGTCCAAGCCTAAATGCTGTCAAAACACACAACAAAATATTATTCGCACGCATACCGCGCCTCACCAAGCAAAATTCGTGCAGGAATTTCGTAATAACATAACGTAATAGTCGCCATTTTACGACGGAATAAAAAACCAATAAAATGTTAACTGGAGAAGCAAAGTGGAGTGCGTGCGCTCTGTCGTAGTAAGAAATGCTGGGAATCGCTCCTACTCTTGAAAACAATTTGACATTTTACCTTTTATAATCTTGCTTCACGTATTTCGCTATTTCGCGTACGCATATTGCATATTGTGTACGACTTTGGTCTCCAATCGTAAAATATATAGCATGTCGTTTTATATTTCATAACACGACGCTGGCATTGCGTGTTGTGCAAATTCTTCCAGTCCTTGGCTTTCACCTTTGACTCCGTATTTACAGCCTGCACGACACTTGTGCGTTAAATTTTCTTATCAAAATATTACGCTCTAATTTGAATTGAGCTCGAAGCATTAAAAGCAAAGGCCGCAGTTTGAGTTTGAGGATAAGAATCGTATAAAATTATCATGTTTTCACTTTCCACGCCACCGTGTCCTTCATAGGAGAAAGTTTATGTGCTTGTATTCTGCAGTTTGTCAATGTCTTGAGCTTTGAGACTGCATACTCTTTCTCTTTACCATGTGGTCTAGCTGCTGCTCAAGGCCGAGCTGTTGGTTTTAATGTAAATTGATAAGTTTATGCGAAAAGTGAAAGCGAAATTTGCTCGGACGCCTGCTCTCCTGCCCCATAAAGTCTAGATTAAGAATTCATTGGCTGGTCCCTTCTGAACCAAATTCCAGGAGCTGGGAGACAGCAACCACATTTGAATAAGCGGACAACATGCTTTCATTAATGTGGCAATATTAAAACGAATTTCACTGCCTACGCTTACGCATACACGTGAGCCCTGAGTTATTGCTTGTGAATTAATAATACAGAATGGAGGCATTCTTGCCTCAAGTCCTGCACCTTCTGATCTAATCATTTTCCTCTTTTTGCTTTGCCTTGCAGGTTCGTGTAATGGAGCAGCAGCTTTCTGAGGCTTCAGTAGCTGGATCTAATAATGGAGGTTCCTGGTCGATGAATGAAGAAAATGACAAGTTATGCACACTGCAGAGTGTGGTTCGGGAGAAGGAGCGTGTAATCTCCAGATTGGAGTGCCAAGTTGAGGAGCAGGTAAGCTTTCCTTTCCACATGACATCTCATAGCCATGGCCAGACCGACCCGACCCAGACGTGAGGTTGAGTATGAGAGAAATTATTCACACACTTTAGATAATCCTGCGGCGCGGTGACGGCAGAGAACTAACGCGAATTGCCTGGAAACCCACAAACTTAGAAAGCTGGAAGCAAAAATTGAGTCTGGACTGGCTGTGGCCTGCTTGCTTTCTTTATCATCCACACACGCGCAAATGCTTTTATTTACTCTGGTTACAAAGTGCTCCGGATTATGGCTTCTGTAGCCATTTATTAGAATAAGAAAGTAGATGGGCAACGAAACCTGCAAAGTTGAGTGCATGAACTAGTTTCTTCCCACTCCTTAGCACATTCAGGCTGCAGATCAGTGGGCCAGAGTAGGCAACTAAAAGTTCATTACATGTATTCGCTGCGAGAAGCGCAAAGAGCAGCTGACAAAGTTCTAGGAACTTCCCATCTCATTCTGCGAATCGACCTTGCTGCGTTCCTGGAAACTGCCGTCAACTTTATGCTCCATGTGTGAGCCGTGGACTCGTGAGGCGTTCTATCGGGTCTCGGAATCTCCTTTCGTGTAATCTATCGCTGCTTTCAAGGCGCATCTTTTGTTCCATCACACCATCAATTTGTGAGAAGTCAAGACAATCTCCTTCTATCGCCAACTTGTGCGAATCCTTTTGACCAGTTCCTCCTAATTCAATTCATGTTGACAGAGAAAGGCAAGGTCAGGTCCACTAATCATAGAGAATCATAGAGCTCAATGAATTGAAAAGAGTTATAGATCGATCGATCAGTTAAGTCGAACTCGAATATCCGAACATCAAGCACATTTCGTCTTTCGTCACCATAAATCAAAATGAAGGCACTTGTGGCTCTCACGTCACAATATTCTGGATCCCGAAACTCGAACTGTGACGCATTTTATGCTCGAAAAGAATGAAACATTAGCTCTATTAGTTTAGAACCAGCTGAATGATTGACAGTTTGTTTTTCGTTTGAGTCTGAATGGGAATTCTTCATCGTTGGACTCGTGCACTGGAACGGTTCATAGCTTCATTGATAAATTATTTATTGTCTTCCCACCTTGGACGTAGACTCTTTCATTTCTTACAGGCACGGGATCCGTTATGAAAGATTAAAAGCGACTGGGTCTATTTTTAGGTCGATTCATTCGACGAATTCGGTGCGACGTACTTTGTGCGTCTAGAAATGCTCCAACACAATTTACCTTTTTGTGGCTCCACGATCCAAATCAAATCATAATGAATACAAATAGAATTTATGCGCTGGGCTGGTAATCTTTATAAAGAGTAGTAATGGCTTGGTCTCCAGATATTCATTCACTTTCACTTAAAATCTTCCTGGAACAGTTCAGTGTGAAGCCGAGCTCAGCTAGAGGAGATGAATTGTGAAGTGCGGCTGGACTTGCCCAGACGATGACCAGCAGTATATCAGAAACAAGAAACAGCGACCCCGGTCAAGCTCAACAGTAAAATTCTGCGGAAGTAACGGTAACAGTTTATTGCCTCGTTAGATTTTGGTAATAACGACTGCCGGTGTTTCTAATAAGCTAATGGACGACGGACGTTTGGTGTGTTTGGGCTAAAACGCTTTCTGAAACATTTACAATACATTTCTGCCTTCATGTTTGGGTTTCGGTTCAAGCTCAGGGCAATTTGATATCCGGAAATATTGAAAGTAAACAATGGAGCTTATTCGCAGTTCGCGTTCGTCGGACTTCCTCGAGTAACTTCTACTGAACACTTTTGCTTCGCTTCACTGTTCATTGAATTCTCGTTGATTAAACAGTGCAGTGAAAGCGGTGAGAGGTTGGTGCAGGAGAGTCATTTGACTTTCATGGTCAATTTCACTTCCTCCTTTCCTCGCCTCCTCGCAACGCCTATAAACCCAGAACCATGCACCAAGTGGCAAAGACTCCAAGGTATAATCTACACGATCATTTACAAAAGAGTTTTGCAACAAACTTGAGCCAAGACGGCCAAGAGCCGGTCGATGGTCGAATGTTCTTCGTTATGCTGAGTGCTGTTGGTGTTGAATTCGGATCTGCTTTCCGCATCGCATAAGTGGAAGTGCAGGTGAGCGTGATTGGTGAAAGTGTAAGGTTAATTTTTCTGGCTAAACTTTCTTTGAAAAGTCGTTCAGTCCCAGTTTCATTGCATCAGGTAAACTTGCATTCTTTTATAGTTTTTCAATAAAGTTAAATGAAGTTTGTTTAAAAGTTTAGTTAAACATGAGGGAAATTACCTGCGGGGGCCGACTGATTGGAAAACTTACATCGCACGGTATAGGCGAGAGTATTGGAGTTTAATTTAGAATTTATTTCAGTTCCACTTCCATTAAATGATTCAATTAATGTCAGGAAGTGCAAATCGTAAAGTACGGAAATTAGATTTGTTCCCAGTCAGGTGCCTTCCCTTAGCGGTGGGAGGATTAAACTTCCGCTGAAAACCCACAACCATTAAAGTCTTAATCTGCAAACACTTGTTAAAGGAGCGGGAACACCACGGCCACGGGAGAGTTAGCACTGTCCTGTCTCCAAGATTATTTACTATTCATATGCATAATCTTTGTTTAATGGGCGTCTAGTTTCCTGTCTTCTTGGTCTCAGGGCCTTGTACTATCTTAAATGCATAATTTAAGTCAAGGCAAGGAACCGGCCGTGGTCATAATACGTGTAAAATATTTTAATAAGTTTTAATTCAAGAATTCATTACTAAATAATATTCATGGTGTCCTTGCCCGCATGGCCTCTGTAGTCTTATCTTGGAGAAAGTGGAGCATCAACAGCTGCCAAGCACCGTAATCTGGATAAGAGGATCTGCCTTTGCACACAATAACATAAGATAAGTCCGAAGTCCAAAGTCCATCTTCTTTACCACAAGATTAAGCTGGTTAAATGTGTAAGCAGTGAGATCAGACAGAAGACGCTGCTCTAGAAGAGATTTGCACTTCTGCACGAATCCGCAAAGATACTCAGCGAAGGAAGTGTTAAACTGTAAAGAGAAAGGAGCGAAATATGCTAGTGTGATAACTCATAAAATTAAGACACGAAGTCATGGACCCATGAAGCTTGTCCGCGAGGAGTGAAATGGAACTGGGCTGAAAACTCATGCCAGGCTTTTCTCTTCCTTTCATTTATTTGGGTGGTGAAGAATCGGGAAAAGAGTGCCAATTCGCAATTCCAGTTTGTCTGAGTCGGGCTTATCATCACACACAACCGGAAGATGGAAGTCAGTTTTTTGTTAGCATTGAGAAGAAAAAGTGCTCCCTTCGGTTGATGTGATGAATTTCATCACAGTTGGCAGAGTTCGTTCGATTCCTCTCCATTCCAGTGGATGCAGCATATGACTGCTGGAGTGTATTCATTCTTTAAGAATGAGTCCCAGGAGAACCTTGTGAAATTCGATGGAAATGGATGGTCATGCTTTGAATTTCGAGAGAACTGTATATTTTTATACATGATCTGTTTTTGTCTTTCATGGCATTGCCTTTCAACGCGAGTCAGTCGGTTCGGGTCGAGTCAACGATGTGGAAGCGTGTAAATAGCTCCACTACGAAAGTACTTGATACTCCCATATCATGAGAGTTGGGCTCCAAGATTAATTTTCTACCGATTGTGTAGCGGGTAGCCCCTGTACTTGCTGCTAGCAAAATGTGGAATGACTTTTTCGGAAGCGCTTGCGGAATTTGCAGCCCTCAATATCGAATCGCAATATTTGCAGCACAAAATGATTTCTTAACAATACACGGCCATAAAATTCATTTAATGGGATTTCTATGATAATTGAGTTCTATTTGTTGCGTATTCGATCAAACTTGGTATTCCAAAAGTGCTATTTTGGAATCTTCTATGCAATATATTGAATTGTGCCAGCATCAACGCAGGGAGCTCACTTGACATGATAAACAGCAAAACAGAGAGCGTGTATTTACGTGCAGTTCGAGCCTAGGATTTTTTGTCGGACCGTTCGATCGTTTCGAAAGTTCGCTAAAAACGTACACATACGCTTTTAGGTCGGTCTGGCCATTGTCAGTTGCGTCCAGCCATTTTGTATTGCGCAATTGCATAATTGCTTGCTTACATATTCCGCATGTTCGAATTTATTACAGAGGCTTCTGAGGCTACAAGAATCTCGACAAGTTGAAGAAAAGGCGTCGAAAATCAAAGACTGGGTTTCGAACAAGCTGCGAGATGTAAGCATCATGAATTCGTTTGATTCGCCACGTCTTGGCTTACGTAAAGATTATAATCTGATCATTTGGAATGAATTTCATTGTAGTTGGAAGAGCAGAATGAATTATTGCGAGAGCAGAATCAGAAATGCGAGACGCAGTTGGAACTGCTTCGTGCGAGGCTGACGCAGCTCAATAACCTTCAATCTTCCAAGTCGAAGGATCGGCACTCCACAGAGGTTAGTGAATCACGCTGGATACGATAAAGAATAAATGAAACACTTTTTTTTAATAACTGAATTCCACAAAGCAGGATTCGTCACGCGGAAGCTACGAAGGTGACAGACCGCCGAGTGATGAAAGCCCACCGCCAGATTCTGGAGATGGTCGAGGAATCAATTCTCAGCAAATCTCAAGCCAAAGACCACTTTCAGCAACGGCTGCGTGCATAGCAGCCATAAAGAGACGTTCAGGTGCCTTTGATACTCCAGAAGAAAGACTTCAGCGAAGAAAAAGTAGCAACTTATCAAATAGTACAACTCCAGGTAAGAATTCTAGCATTATTATTCTTAACATTGCGTAGGTTGCAGCTGCGAAATTAATTCTTGGAAATATCAGTCCGCGATATTACTTTCGCGAATAGCTTAAGACAATACTTTGAACTTTGATTGCGAAAAGTTTATTAAACAGCTGAGATCCTGAGATTCAATAACGCTAAATTATCCCGCAGGAGAACACGAACGTGTCTCAAGAGATTTGAGGAGTTCCAGAGTGGATTCTGGGTCAGTGGATATGGAAACTCCTCAAAGCCTGAGTCCAAGAAGCCCGTCGAATGATCTTGAGGCGCTTGATAATAGCCGAACTTCTAATCCGCCGCCGTCATCCATCAACATGTCTAATGGAATATCAATGTCTTGTCAGAGTACAAACTCGTCAACGTCGCAAGACGCAAAGTCGCAGCGGGATGTCGTTAGTGGGTCATCCACGTCCGTAGTTTCTTCATCAAATCTCAACCACACGCCTCATATTCTCAACAATAACAATAATGTGATTAATATTGTCAGTAGTCCAGTCATGCACGTAATACCTGCTCCGGTTCCAGTGTCCATTCCACACCCAACGCCTGTATGCATCAGCCATTCTCCTTCTCCCGCAACTCCAATCGAAGTAGTCATGGTTGGTGGTGCGGACTCAACTCAATCATTGAATAACGAGCCTTCGACAGCAAGACGTCCTCCAAATGTACCTCCAAGAAAGTGCAGAACCAGGTCTCCAACGCCAAATACAAGCATTGGTAAGTTCGCCTTTTCTATTTTGTTTATGAAGCATGAGCATAGATTTCTTGAAGCGAAGCTTTTTAGCTGACAATTGTGTTGCGTAGCTGATATGGATTGCATAAAGTACTTGCAAAAGAAGAAAGAAACTTTAGTACAAACTTACTTGGGGCATGAACTCTAAACTGCCCTCTTTTTTTGTAAAGGCAAAGATGTGTACGGGTTTGATTGATTGCTTGAGGACAGAGTGCATTTGTTAGAGTAAGTCACAAAAAGAAAATGAGTTCAGTGACTGGACCGAAACTTGGTTTTCTTTGCTCGGCGCAGCTGAAACTGTTGCTTCAAGGTGTGCGTGCATGCACGCTGCTCGCTCACTTGCGACTGAGGAGTTGAAGCGTGTGCTTCATTGACTAGAAGTTTTAGACTAGGAAGTGTTGCGGATTCCTAATTAAACTCAGCGGGTATCACAACTAATTGAAGTACGTTGACTAGATTTGTTGCTACTAATGACTAGATTCACTTCTAAGGACTAGAACTTCTTCTGACTAGATTTGTGGACTAGACTAGAAGATTTCCGTAACGGCACGTTGACTAGCATCAGCTGAGGTAACCCGAACGAAGCCAGAGAATACTCAGTCGAGTATCTTCATGGGCTAACTCCAAGTGGCATGTCACTGCACAACTTAGAACTCAAAGTTGATGCAATTGTTATGCTACTTAGAAACTTCTGTGCAGCACGTGGTTTGTGCAACGGCACAAGACTCATTATTGAAAAAATGAAAAACAATCTCATCGTTGCGAAAGTGCTCACTGGGCGATCCAAATAAATCTGATTCCTGCTGACGGAAATTGCCCAGTTCCCTTCAAGCGAAGGCAGTTCCCGCTTGCTGTAGCGTTCTGCATGACGATTAATAAATCGCAGCGCCAACAGTTTTCTCACTTGGGAATAATGCTGCCCTCAGAAGTGTTTTCTGTAAAACTGTAAAACTCAGCCACGCTAGTTTTGGCAAGGCCGATTTTAAGGTGTATTTCACAAGTTACAATTCTTAAGACGAACCTTCTGTATCTATGCAGTCACCGTTACACAGTTGCATTTCGTAATCCGAGTTGGTTTCGTTTATCCATACGTTTCGTGCACTAATGGAAGGTGAGAGTCGTGAGAGTACTCGGAGGTAAGCAGTTAGTTTTCTAAGCTGTGGCTGATGAATACTGAAACACAGTTGGTTGCCAAGAGGAAAACAGTTTTTAGTTCCTACTATGCAAAACTAATGTGAGTTTGCTTGTCTTAGATAAAATATTCTCCTCCTTGTGGCAAGTTTCTTAATGCTCGTGCTGGCAGTTGGACAACGCACAATGTACCTGTTCTTTCTGTATTCACGTAAATTGAAGGAAATGTGGATCTTGAGAGTTGAACTTATGCAAGTATTTTGGCGTAAGAAGGCTGGATAATAAATACAAATTAGAAGTGTTCTCGAGTAAACATCCTGAGCAGAAAACTTAAACTTGTAGTCCGATTTCAGGATTTCCTTCTGTGCCATCCACTTTAATTAATTATTTCATTTGTCATTCTGAGACTCTTGTGCGTTAGAAGTACGAGAAAGGGAACATGAGTGCAATACTTTCATGTGTAGCTGCTAATTCCTATTCAATACTGAAAAGTGCTGTTAGAAGAGTTAGTTTGTAATTTGCTTTGCGTTGTCGAAGAATACAACATCCTCCAGTTGTGAAACAATGTTCTGGAAGGGTGGAAGTGATCTATCCATCAATCCCTATACTAAAGCGAGAGCGCAGTTGATTGGAAGTAAGGATATTCTGCAGCGTTTGTGCAGAGTTCTGCAATGACAGAACGGGTGGAGGTGTGGCACATTAACATACAAAAGAAAGTATCCCAGCCTTGATTTTATAATTGATTTAATTGAAAACAAGGACCGCTGCCCGAGAAACACCCCGGCCGAAGGCCGGCTAGCTTTGCTAGTAAAGGCTAAAGGCATTCTTCCGTTATCTCATTGTATGAGGAAATTCCTTGCTTATCATCTCTTTTAATTCATATGCGTAATTTCAACCTGGCCGAGGACAAATTTAGCTTCGTTTGATTAGACGAAGTACATACGAACGACAGAAGTGCAAAGCTTAACTTAAGGGAAGTCAAATTAAGTCAGTCAAGGTTCAGTTCTTGAGAACGTGAGACATATTTTGTTTCGTTTCGTGCGTATCATGTTAAAAGAAGTTCTAGGGCTAAGAAATTATGATTAAAAAGGTTAACATTAGAAAATTTGAGCTCTCGAGTTGCGTTAAGTTTAGATGTAGGTTAAGAGAAATAACGTTTGACTGTATTACATTATTCAATTAAGTGGGGCAAACGCGCAGTGTGTTTCCAGTTGGGGAATCGGTAGACACTAAATCGTCGAAATGATTGGATCGGGCTCCTCGTACTACTCCGTCAGCTCCACTTGTAAATTCATACACATTTATGGCTGCAGGCATTGGGCAGTTCCAAATCTAACTCAGTTAATATTGTTCGCTTTTGAGGTTCGGATAATTCGGACGTGACAGACTCAACACTTGGCGAGTCGTGTGCTGTGTCCGTATGCTTTTCATCATCATCGAACGACTCGTCATCGGGCGGATCTTCCATGGCAGAAGGCCGTCAATGCGAACAAGCAGCAGGCACCGTGGAGGGATCGATGAGAATAGATCTAAGATTTCAACTAGCCAATCTTGGAGTTGGACAAGGTGTCGAAATCATGCCATCACGAGCATGCTTCCAGCAATTTGTAATTTGCTTTGCCTTGCGCGTGTCTTGATTTTGGCAGGCCCACGCGCTAAGTCTTCGCACGTGTAATTGCAAGCTACGGACGAATGTAGTTCCATTTTCCAAGAATTCTTCTCACGATTGTAATTTTTTATTGCATTGTGTTCCCAGGAGCCAGCCCAGGCAGATCTACTCCACCGAACGAAGAGGAAGACGCCTCATTACTTCGTGCGCGGTTGGACGCTGAATGTCAGCAATTGGCAAGAGACTTGCAAGCTGCTGTGAGAGAATTGGTTCGTCCAGAACAACTTGGTGGCCTTTCACTTGTTGATAGCAAGGGACATTTTACACACCACGGGAATGGGCTGGAAATAGTTCTTGGAACTACGGGACGTCGCAGTCACAACAGCAGCAGTGGTGCTGGGAGCAGTAAAGGCAGTAATCACTCTACGAGTGGCAGGGTAAGAGCGCTGGACGAAAATCACGACTACTCTGAAATTTATACACCAAGCGGTGACGAAAAGTTGCCACTCACGCAAGCACAACCGCCTCCTCCTCCAATGCATCGGTAAGAACAGTCAAATCGTACTTTCGCGCAAAATTGCTAAATCTTAATGTTGATCGCATTTTGAATATGATCTAGATTTCCTTCTTGGGAGTCACGAATTTATGAAGTGGCTGCTGGTGGAATTAACATAACATCCAACATGAATACGTCAAATTCTGAGGAAATCGGGTCGTCAGCGGTACCTCGTCACGGCCACAGATCACACCACCATTCCCTCGGCATCAACTTCTCGATTCCGGTCTACACCACTGTGAAAGGGGTAAATTTCTAATTCCCATGTACTGCTGCTACGCATGAAGTTAGCAGGGCAAGTAGGATTCTTGGATTCTGTATTCTTATTATTCCCGAGGTTTACAACATGCTGCAAAATTAGTGTCTTCTGGCAGCCTTCACTTTCATGTTCACAGTACTTCTGTTTCCTACCAAAAATTCGCATTTTTCCACTCGCAGTTCTTGTACTTCGTGCAGCATGTACTGTGTCAAATGTGGTAATTTTTACGAAACAGTTCCTCTGAGGCTCATTTCACTCGAGGCTTCGTCTCGAGAAAATTATGTCAAGAGGACCATCGAGCAGATTTCTAGGTTGAGTTTAGAGATTTAAGTAGGACTTCCTTTCTCTCACTGGCTGGATACGCGCATTTCGTGTATTTTTCCCTTTTTTGGAATGCAGTTCAGATAATTTAAGTGCATACCCGTTATATGAGCCATATCATTCAGGATAATAATGATATATGGTCCATATCATAATGCTTGGTTTATTTCTTTATTTCGCAGCGTGCTAGTCAAATTCGCTCCGCTCCCTTCAGTGGAGACTCGACTGACTCCTCGGACGGTGAGGAGATAGGCTCCGGGTCAGGCTCAGGTCCCTCGCATCCAATCAGCTCCGGCGAAACAGACGTGTCAAGCCCTGGTAAGAGTGTGGCCTCTTCGATTCCCAACAGTCTTTCACCCCACCATCGATCTTCATCATCACCCTCCAAAAGTACTCGTCGCGGTGAGTTTTTTAGGCTGAGTTCAATGTTATCAGTCGAC
This sequence comes from Mesaphorura yosii, assembly GCA_009869945.1. Taxonomy (NCBI): domain Eukaryota; kingdom Metazoa; phylum Arthropoda; class Collembola; order Poduromorpha; family Tullbergiidae; genus Mesaphorura; species Mesaphorura yosii. Next base: position 6,217 of record WIXG01000407.1, on the reverse strand, counting down.
TATCGCTGACAAAGATGAAATGGTAGCATGAAGGACGAGGAATGTTTATTTACTCGCTCTCCTATGTTTTTACAGAGCCTTCGTTTGTTGAGTCCGAAATCTCCGATGATTACGCAATCCCTCCCGATGCCTACGCAAGTGAAACAAATAGTTTAGACATCGCACTTTCATCTGGTTGTCTCAGTATCACTCCGAATGTCAGCCAGTTTTCTACTGTCCAATCTTCCGGATCAAGCAATACAAACTTGCCTATTGTGATCAACTCTGTAGAAGGCTCTCCAAGAAAAGAGTCCCTTGAAAAAGTTGGGTATTTGACTAAATTGGGAGGAAAATTGAAAACGTGGAGAAAGCGGTGGTTTGTCTTGAAAAATGGATCACTGACGTATTGGAAATCACCGGTAAGCTATACGAAGCTTTACTTCTTCCAAAATTTCTTCAATTTCAAGTATTTTAATATCATCTGCTTCCTTCAGCACGACGTCCACCGTCGTTCTTCTGGAAGGGAAATCTTGCTTGATGATAACTGCCGTGTGACTCGAGGCGAAGGAGCAGCAACTTTTGAGATTGCAACTGAGAAGAAGACTTATTACCTAACCGCTGATTCTCCTGCTGCCGTCGACGATTGGGTGCGAGTACTGCAGGTGAGTAGTCACAATTTCAGTTTCCGTTAATGTTTTTGCGATGAAGTAAACTGATGTCTGTTTTCTCTTCGATTAGAATGTCGTACGTCGTAATGCCACGAAATTGGTCCTGAGCATGGAAGGCAATAAGCCGACACTACAAGGTTGGCTGGTGAAAGTAAAGAATGGCCACGCTAAACGCTGCTGGTGTGTCCTCATTGGGAAAATGTTCCTCTCATTTAAATCGCCGTCTGACACGGTAATAAAAGTCAGCTTGAGGGAAAGATAAATGCCTTCCACGTATTGATTAAGAAGAGGAATGGCTACTTTCAAGGAGCTTACACTTTCGGGAAAAGAAAGTTTTCATTTTTTCGCCACTTTCTTCTCTCTGTGCTTTCATCACTTGAAAGTCCTTAAGTCGTTGAAAGTAGCTGTGCCTGTGTGGTTTCCATCGACAACTTTTCTAAATTATTCGCTGTAATATTTTAAAGGTCGCCTCGGGACAGGTTAACATGAAAGACGCCAGAGTGGAAGACGTGGATCGTGTGTCAGACTCGGACAATGATGAAAAGGACGATGAATGTCTAGCCAATTCTGGTGAAAAAGAAATGACCATTGGCATCTTTCCAAGTCATCAGAGCCCAATTTACCTTCACCTACCGACAAAGCAAGAAAAAGTGAGCGTGGCAAGAATTCGCTGTAACACATTTTGCATTGTACTGATTTTAATGTATCTTTTTAGGATTCATGGCTGTACCACTTGACAATAGTTTCTGGAAAAGGGCCCAGTGCTGGCACTCAATTCGAGCAACTTATTCATAAACTCATGGAAGTCAATGGCGACCCAAGTAAATAACAATACATTTATGGCAAGATGCCTTGTTCCACATTGGATTGCCTTATCTTAAATGCTCAATCTAACATCGTAACATTTTCAGGTTCCAATTTGTGGAAAAATCCGCTGCTCCTACATAGCAAGGAGAGTATCGTATCACCACTGACTTCCCTTCCTTCCGAAGTGTTGCAAACTGAAGCCGTCAAATTGTTCAAGGTTTGAACCGTAACAAAACTTCATCAAAGCACATCTAAATGGCTTATTTTGTGTTGACAGTCATGTCAGCTGTTTATGTCCGTGCCACTGGATTCTTCTGGAATTGACTATCATGTTGCCCTTGCCCAAAATGCGCTCCAGTTATGCTTGGAGCATCCTGAGTTGCAAGCAGAACTTCTGTGCGCCCTTGTCAAACAGACATCGAGAACTCTAACATTTAAAAATTCTCCACGCACAAATCGAGCTTTCAACAAAATTAAGCATTCAAGGGTGAGAAAATGATTGCTGTACAATCAATTCTTATCTATTGCGGCTCTGAGTGCTAATGTTCTTACGTTTGGTCTTTCAGTTTTTGTTGAATGCAACTCAATCCTTATTCCTCTGTGACTCATCAAGCGGGCAAGGAAAACTGCATCATGGAACCAACAACGTCGTTCAAGGATCATCATTAACTTCGGCTGCTGGAAATGGATCCTTGGGTCGAGTCAATAATGGCCACTCTAGCCCAAGCAATTCACCCGTATCGAAATCACCGAGTCGCTCCAATCGATCATCGCCTGCAAAATCCAGCAAATCTTCCAAAGCTTCTTCGTCCTCCGTTCCGTCTAGTCCTCTCCTGTCCAGTGGTCATAGTCTTCGTGGGATGAGTCCTGAAGTAAAGTCCAGCAGCGTCCGAACGTTTGTATTCATTCAAGGATGGCAGCTTCTCTCTCTCGCCGTGTCCTTATTTCTTCCAAAGAATAACAAGTTATTGTGGTATTTAAAGCAGCATTTACTTCGAAACACAGAAACGAAGTAAGTTTTAGTCAAGACGGATTCAAGTGCGAATTGATAATGCGGTGTTAAAGTTGTATTGTTGTATTTTAGGACTGAAAGTGGGAAATACGCAGCTTATTGCCAGCGATCTATTGAAAGAACATTAAGTAATGGGGCGAGACTTTATAAACCATCACGAATGGAGGTTCTTTCTATTCTCATGAAGAATCCATTTCACCACTCGCTTCCTCATTCTGTACCAGTTCATTACATCAGTGGTGCCTACACTGTAAGCCGAAATCGATTATCAAAGTTAAGATATACTGATTCGAAGTGTTGCAACTGTGGTGGTCATTATTACAGGTTGTTGGTTTCGATGGATCAACGACTGTGGAAGAGTTCTTAATAAGTCTGTGCCATGAGATTGGCTGCAGAGAACCAAGTGCTTCTGGCTTCGCTCTGACTGAGGACGACCCTTTCGACAAGGACATGGACCACTCCTTGAGACCAGAAGAAAAGGTCCGTACCAACGCGTCTTTACGAATAGTGATCTCTTAACTAATAAGAGACCACTAATTGTAAAGACGCGTTGGTCCATACAGTCAAAAATTCTGCTTTGCACTGACTAACTCCAATTAATATTTTTCAGATCTGTGATGTAATCTCTCAATGGGAAACAATGCTCCGAGAAAAGGGCTCCGGCAGATTTGAGACACGTCGAGCTGTTACGTTAATGTTTAAATCCCGAATTTATCGACGATCTGCTCTGTTGCACGAAACGGATAAGGAAAGACTGCTCCTTTGCTATCAAACAAATCAAGCGGTCGCTGCCGGAAAGTTTCCACTGACCAGGGAGCTGGCTCTTGAGTTGGCCGCTCTTATGGCGCAGGTATGACACAGCTTCTTATTGGAAGAATCCTCCCGTATTCGGAAATACGTACATTTTATCCACAGATTGATGGCGGAGATTACAAGAGTGAGAAAGGAAGAGGAAACAGTGGGCAGTCCGCCATTCAAGCATTGGAAAAGTATTATCCACTTCGATATCGCGAGAGTTGCTCTCATGAGGAAAGCAAGGCGTTGTGCGACGGCTTGATCGAGAAATGGTCCTTTTTGAAGGGGAAAAGCACGGCTGATTGTGTTAGAATCTATCTCACCTGCACCAGGAAATGGAACTTTTTCGGGGCTACTCTCTTCAGTGTTAACGTAAGCTTTACAGTTTTACTACTATTATCAATTCAAGCATGCGACAATTGCCTACAAAGTATGTTGACTGCAGGTTCGTGGTTGCTACGCAATCGATGATGATGTCAGCGTATGGGTTGCAATCTGTGAAGACGGAATTGCAATTTTGGACTCACAAAGTCTGCAGCAGATTGTGAAGTACAGTTTTACATCAGTTCAGACTTTTGGAGGTGCACTCGACGATCAGTTCATGGTTGTGGTGGATGACTTGGGCAAGAAGCATCGACTCTTGTTTGGAGGAATGACAAAACACAAAGTAAATTACGTTTTTCAAATTTACAAATATTAGTCCATTTGAACTGGGTTCAATTAATGTTTTTGCTATTCTCAGATTCTCGAAATGACTCGTTTGGTCGCTGACTACATCAACGCTTGCTGCCAGCATAGCATTTACGGAGCGTGCAGCAAATTGACTCGCCACAATTCATTGAAGTCAAGTCGAATGCAAAGTCACAGTACACTTCCACCCATGACACCTAGAATGGAACGAAAATATCCATACGGTAGGTGCTGAATGAATATGACTTTCGAAGGTTCATTGTTTTATAATGCCAATACCTACCCGAAATAGGAGTTACGGATATTGGAAACTCATCACCTCGGACTGCACGAGCAGTGAACGCCATGCAAAGGAACGACTCGGCACGTCGAAGCCCTAGAACCTGATATTTACAGAAGTTTGACGGAGGAAGAAACAGTTCAACTTCAGATGATGATTGATAAAGCAGAATCTGACTTGACAGACTGCAGAGAGTATAATTTAAACATAAGCCAATGATAAAAGGAATGGAATAGAAATATTTTCTCAATAAGATTACATTTGATATTAGAACGAGGAATAAATAATTTCAGACTCCACTGACCGCTGCCTACGCAGGATCTTGATTTAATATTCAGTATTGAGAAGTTTCCGTTTCTATCTTCTTATTATATAAAAAAAACTCGAAGTTAGCATCTGATTGGTTACATTTTCAACATTTTGTAAGGTATTCTTGTTACTTCTGTGGATCTCTTAAGTCTTGACTGATTTTGTTGTCACAATTCAGCGTCACGTGCAAGTGATGAGCTACGTTTCTGTACGGCTCAATTTGTACAAGACGACTACTTAATTGCTTTATGATTTCTTTAATGCGAGTGCGAGTGCACGGTATTAATTAAGTACTCCAAGTTCAGATGCTAGAAAATACATAATTCTAACGAAATTATTTATACGAAGATTTGCAATAATCTATTACGCAATTAATATTTATGAATAGAATACTTCTCTAAGAAACGAACTGTTTTAAGTTTCTAGTCTCGTGCGGATTCAATAAACTTGCGAATGATTTAAACGCATTAGCCAGCCCATTGTCCATAATATTATTTACTCAAACTACACAAAAGGTGCCGCATTTAATTAGTTTGTGGAGAATCCAGGATCTCCGCCAACACCAACTACCAACTTGGATTGGAGATCAAGATTTAATGCACTTAAGGCTTTATTGTACGAGGAATGATTACTGAGCATACGTTGTGCTAATGAATGAGTTAGCAAAAGTCAAAGACTAATGACAAGATGTCAGGGCCGATGGCAATTTAACGTCGCTGATTAGTGCCTTGTGACTGGCTAGCAATGATGACTGATGTCCAACATAACTAGTGAGATCTTGTACTCCGCGAACGACCGAGCGAAACAAAAGGCCAAGAAGAAAGTAAGTTCATTTTACTTCATAAATTAAATGATTTATTCCTGATGCTTCTGTGCCGATTCGCTTTCGCATTTCACGGGACACGCTTACGAATTTCGAGATGCCATGCGGGTCAGTCCACAGGCTGGCGTATGGATTTGACTCGTCGTAGTCCCACATTTATTACAGTGGAACATAAAATATACAAATGGAAATCTAGCACCGGCCGGGCCTAGCTTGGTCGGTCGTCGGCCCTTTTTAAGCACAGAGAACGCGGAAGGCGTGTGTCGTGTCGTCTGTTACCCTGACTTGAGTCCATGCTGGAAATCCTGGTGCTTCTGTGTTGGAAAATGAGTTTTGTCACATCGTGTAATCCCTGAGGAACTCATCTCTCAACTTTTCTTTCATACTCCGTGTTTGAGTAGAATATAAATAAATAACCCTTTATATTAACTTTGGAGCAAATGTTGGATTAAAGAGATAACATCCAACTGAGTTGTCGCTGAGTCACTGCGTTCGCGTTCTCAAAATTCTTCTGTGGCCATCGCATTGGGCGCTGGCGTTCATGTCCCGAGAATAATTACGGGGCACGTCATAATTTTACCTGAACTATTTTCCGAGGGTTCCATTTCAGACAGAATACAACTGAAGCGGGAATTGAAGTGGATCCGAAATCTTTGCACTGGCTTTCTCCAAGTGCCGGGAGGCTGATGGTCTCGTCCCAGTCTGCACTTGATTCTTTGGGATGACTACCACTTACAAGGAGGGTCACCAGGTCGTCCGATGCCAAACCCGAACCAAACTTTCGGGGGATGTAGAGGGTCCCAAGGCAACCCCAAATCTGCCCTCATTACGACCAACGACCTGTCGTTGGAGAG
>WIXG01000406.1:0-62838 GCA_009869945.1 Mesaphorura yosii | reverse complement strand
GAATTCACCGAGGCCGAATCCAACATGAACGACTTGGTTTCTGAGTACCAACAATACCAGGAGGCAACCGCTGACGAGGAGGGTGACTTTGATGAAGAGGGTGATGCTGATGTTGACGAGAATTAGATTTTAAACTTGCCTTTGAGGCTACCGTCTCAAACTCAAATCCAATTTATACTCTACTAGTATTATTCCGTATTTGGTATTTATGTTTTGGCTCACGTTTGCATTTTTAATATGGCAGGCCGTTTTCTAGGCTGAATTTTATTTTCCTAATTGTATTTGTATTTGCAACAATGTACTTATACCTTTTAAATTTTTGCACTGCATTGAATCTGAATAAACATTTGTGATTCGTATATAAAATGTTAGTACGCGACGCGGACACTTTTTTAATTTTAGTCATTCGATAAGAATTACAGACGGTACTTGTTGACCAGTTCTCGCATTGTCACATTAATTGGGCCAAATTGGGTTGCTCATTCTGGATTTTTCGTTAGGTTGGCTTTGCAATTAAATTCTGACATTTTAACCCATTTTCATTTCGTTGGGCGTGGATATGATCAACTCAAATAACCGTGCTACTTGGTATTATTTGAAGGAAGTCTCTCCATGCAGGTTTCAGCAGTCGGGTAGTCGGGACTCTTCAAAGCCGAGGACCAGCCAGAGCGGAGTCAGAGCCTGCTCTACGGCAAGAAGAAAGGAAGTGCGTGAGAAAGAAACGAACTGGAGTTAAAGTTTCCTCAGTTTCATTTTCTACGTTACGCTGAAGTTGGGTAGAATGCTGACGCCGGAGTTAACGATTGGATAGTAAAAAGCTACCCTTTGCGACTTACGTGACTGTAAGAAACCGAAAAAAAGTTGAAGGCGTCATCGCCACCGCCATGTACTTGGCAGAGTCGGCTAAGTGCACTACAACAATGAATGAAAGCAAACAATATGTTCCAGCATCAGTGGGCCAGTGCCCGTCTGCCGTCTTCTCACTTCTTCGTTCTCGAGCATTGTTGCTGTTCCTTGTTCCTCAGTATTTCTTACATGCGTCCTGAGAAAATGTGAGAGCAGGCAACTGGCAACTGTCAATGATCTCTTTCATTCCACTGCCATGCACTTTGCAAGAGGCGTACGAGGCAGGCACCAAATCAAGTAGTAAATTCATGTTCAATGTTAATTCGAGGTGCCCATGTCCGTATTCCATTTCTGTCCTGCTCTGCTCTGGCTCAGCTCCTTTCCTTATTGTTGGGTGTGGGAACTGGCATGCCAGTGAATTCCTTTCATAAGGATTCAAGCCTTTCAAGATGTGTATTCTGGCTGGGGCTGGGAGACTCAAAACTGCTAACCGCACCGCACCAAAAGGAACCCTGAAAGTTCTCTGCATTGCATTGCATGAACGCAGCTGAAGGCATTTGTACTGGCTGGCAACAATAAACAGCACCAGCAACAATAATGATCACGATTATGATCAGGTACCACCGAAGAATGAAGAACAGAACAGAGCACCAGAGCCAGAAACCAGAAACGGCTGCAGCAACAATCGAAAGCCTTCCAAGAACACGAACAAGATACAGGACGCTGCCCAAAAACTTGGCCCTCATAACTTATTAGCCAGTACACCTTTTGGATTCGTTTTTGTTCCTATCCAACCATGAAGAAACACATTACATTACATTATTGCATTAAAAACATACAATCATACATTACGATTGTTGCCAGTCGCAGCCAAGAACAAGAACCAACCCCAGGCCTGGTCTGGTCTCTGCTTTCTGTTGGTCCCGTCTCTTTCGCTTCAAGTTTAAGAAAGGCTCTGCACTGCCGCACTGCACAGAATCAAAGATTACCATTACAAGTTCAACTACTGCACTGGCTAAAATACATTTTATCATCTCTGCGTCTGTGGTGCAATCGCAATGCAATGATTCAAAAAATAAAGTTAGCACTTACCTGTGGAAATGTTTTATGTGCATGGCCATGGCCAACGTGCGGCCGTGCCAAGCAACAATGCAACGGACTGAACTCACCTTTTACCCAAACACCCTTGCCTTGCCCGGTCGGTCTTTAGTTTTGGTACCCACATCACTTCACAAATGATGATTCTTCTGATTTCCTTATGCGTAGAGTAATACGTAATACATTTTGAGGCTCGAATGCGACTTGAAAGACAAGAGTTCAACATAGCAAATAACAACAATGTACAACAATGCAAATGCATGGCTCCGATGGGCGAGATGAGATCCGAATCAGAATCAAACCCACCGTACAATATTTTGAGTTGGGAGTTCAGTGGCGGTGCAGCATCTTCGTTCTGAGGCTGGGAAAGTGAAGTTGAAACAAAAAGTGTCAATCAATCAAGCTAATCGAGGCATAATCGTGGCGAAAGGTTAGAAGCGGCAAGCGGAATGACCGGCAAATCAAAGCACGACGTTTAATGGTCAGTGATCTGGATGTCTCAGTTCCTCAGTCGGTTCATTTGTGAAGTGAAGCAGTGCAATTCAAAGAAGACACACAGAACAGTTGTGAGGCAACCAGTGCAAGTTGACAAAAAGAAGGAAGGCAAGGCACTGAATTGAAGAACTTACCTGGCAAGAATTGCTGGAGGCTCAGATCGCTTTCTTACTCGCAGTCTGTCATTGTTGAGAGCTGCAGGAGAATTTGTGCACACATGGACGGCGCAACGGCTGCGAGACGCATCGCGACGTGACTCTCTGTAAATCTCTTCGTGCTCTTCATGAACGGACGTAAAATAACGCGGAAAGCAGTTCAGTGGTAGTGTCACTTCAGTCTTCAGCGACAGAAGCAGTGACAGTGACAACGATTCAGAGCATTACATTAAAGTAAGCAATTAAAAGTACTCCTCAGTAAGTGAGCCTAAGTTCAGTTTTGGTTCAGTCATTCATTACGAAAAGGTTCCTCAAAGTGAAACGACTGGGACACGACGAGTGTGAGAAGACTTCTGGCTGTTCTACTGCGAAGAATTGTCATCATACTCGGAAAATTCGGGGTTGAATTTCAGAATTTTGGAGACAGCCGAGCGCAGCAGTCGTTCGTTAACAAAAAACAAAAGGGGAAACAAAAGTAAGTAATATATGCCATAAAAACTGAAGGAAGGAGCTTCTGCTTCTTACATTCAACGTCTTTTTCAACCATTCTCGTTTTCTCGCATCACATCGCACGCACTGAGATTGTAACACCTGACCGTAACATAAAGAACCGACAACAGCAATTTCAACAGTACCCCAGCACCAAGGGGCTCTCCAAAAGCTCAATAACAGTAACCGTAATGCTCATTTGACAAATTCCATTTACTTTTACTTTATCTTGAGGTGATAAATTCCACTGCATTCGGTTCGCTAGTTCTTGTTTCATTTCATTCATGTTGTTTTGAGGCACTTTTACGAAAGAATTTCGAGCTCTTTCTATCAGTACTTAACGCACACTTCATTATTTCTGTTGGTTCATCACAGTACAGAGCACAGCAAAGAAAATTGAAAGCGCCACCTGAATTAGGCTCATTGTTGATTTGATTAAGGCCCAAATCCGGGAAACAATGCACAAATTGGCCAATTCTTGATGCTTGCACTTGTACCTTAATGATACTTGCTTCAGATCAAGTTGTTCACAAAACAGCGACAGCGACCGGCTTTAGCTTTAGCGTGCATTGTCATTACATTACATAATCATCTTGCTGAATACGAAATGAAATGAATTCCTGTCGTTATCAGTCACTGTCATCTTTACATCTTTACAACTGTGCTCAGCTCGTGCTGTACTGCATCATAAAGCGTTTTAACTAAGTCGCATTGAACAGGTGGAGGCTGAATCGCACCGTCGTCTCGTCGTGTCACACTGTAAAGTATCCCACGGGCCATGGCTAAATTAAATGTCAATGACGTCGTGACGTTGGACTTTATTACTGTACTGCATTGCAGCTTTGCAGCGTGAATGTTTACAATTCACTAAAGCTCTGTTCTGCGAAGAAGTGCGTAGACGCAATGGCCATTGCAACGGATGACAATGACACGAAATTCCTGTACCGCATTGCAACTGCAACTTGAGTCGAGCTGAGAATTATAATGCGAGGAATTATAACACGAGTTATTAAAAATAACAGTATTATGTACCCAAGCATTTAACAACAAGATTAAGAGAATCGCATTAATGTACTCTAACCACGCCACTGACTCTGACGCCAAGACGTTTAAATTCACCTAAAAACAGCCATCGTCCATAATCCGTCCTACCTGCATTTTTGCGCAGTATTCACTGTCTGTGCAAAACGCAAAAGTAAGCACGTTAATTATATAACAGTCAGCCAGCTGTCAATTACGGGGCGTAGCGTAAAGTGAAGGGAAAGTGCAAGGCAATGGCAAAGACAACCGCAAACGAAAACGCAATGGCAACTGACTCAGCCGCCAAGCTTGAGGAGTCGTCGCCGTATCGTGATCAATCGTGCGATAATTAGGAAATGAATTAAGTAGCAGCGTGGCAAGCACCAAGGTTGGTTTTTATTTTCGAAAAGAATTATTTGTAAACTAAAATGCGTAACATTCTTTACTTTATGACTTACGCGTGTTACAAATGTTACGAGCACCCAAATCCGTGAGGGAATAATTATAAGTGTATTAAGGCGGATGGCGCAACTAAATACAGACACACACGAAAGTAATACAGTTTACAATAATCTTGTTAACTTGGTCTGGCCGCGCCATGCCAAATGCCATGCCATGACTTGCCGTGATGTATGATTTCTCAGAAAACAAAAGCATTTGCCGTTGCTGTGCCTGGCCTGATAATGCTGGCTGGCTGGTGACTGAGGCTGAAATTGCAACAATAATGCTCATAATTACAGGTACTTGGTCCCTTTCGCAGCCGCCAGCCGTGGCAGAATCGTAACAGCCAGTCACATAAATGCCAACTGCCAATTCTTTGAGTCTCACCAGATTTTGCAACTGCAATTCCCATTTCTTTATTACTGTTTCCCAACCAAAACCAAAACACTGCACTTCCATTGTTCATTCTTCGTCTCATTTTTGCATTGTCCATTGTTGAGTTCAGTTCAGTGCGCATGCTCGTGTGCAGCGTTCAGTGTTCAGTGTCTTGCTCAGGTCAAGGAATGTGGCGATATTTTCGTTTGGTCTTGAAGTGTCTGGGAGCAATTTAAAGATTTGTGGTGGTAGAATTCCGAATTTGAGCACGAAGCATGGACTCCGGTCTGTCCGGTCATTCCTCGTGCAGCAATGACGAGGAAGAGCAGGTAAACTCATCTTGACTTCATATTTCAATTTCACCTGGCGTCTTGCACGATATTCATTGCATTGGGCAAAGAATTTGTTCGTTTGTGTGAATTTCTCACGGGATGAACCTTTTAACCTCGCAATGCCATTTGCATTAGCTGTCGGTTCGTGTAGAAATGCACAAATCAGGTATAAACATCAGCGATCTTCCATATATTTACTGCGATTGAGTCGCGTTTGGCTAATTTGGTACTGAAAATGAGTATATTAAATCCTCTGTCCTCTGCTCAGCGATGGAATGACATTATATTGTCCTTAAGTCTTAACTGCCAAATCTCTTATCTCCGTAAACAAAAATTCCCGGGATTAGAATCAACTTAAGCCCAACTGACTTTTGCAAAATTGTTTTATGTGGGATCATGGAATTGTCCGGTTGCACAAAATATGCAAAGTTCTGGAAAACGAACGAATTGACACATACTGCCTTTATTTCACTCAAGAATGCATGTACTACTGAAAAACTGCAAGTAGAGACTCGAAAGTGGGAGTTTGACGATGTGTGCAACGGCGAACACGGTAAACTCGTACATCTGTTGAAGCTGACAGTCGACGATGCTGATTGTGTCACGCATGGTGTGCATGGAAGGATGCAGCACAACTTCCTCGGGATTTATTACTTGTTTATTTTTGTTATGATTCAACTGACAGCTGTGATTTATTGTCTGTCGACCTGAAGCTCAATGAGTTAAGGTGAGAGGATTAGCAATTAGCATAATGTATGGAATTTCGTTTGTGTTGCTAAATCAGTAGTGACAACATATCATCAGGATCAGTCGCCTTGTGCTCATGAATCAGAGAATTTACCAGGCAGAGCCTGACAAAATGTGTGCATGCACAACGCTCCTGATTACATTTGCGTAATGAGATGTTATACAAACTAACTCTGTAAAGTTTCAAATGTTGATCTTTGGGTGAAGGGCTAATACGCTGATTGGAATCGTGCTGCCTTTATTCAATCAAAGTTCATACATAATTGGAGAGCTTGCAGTTAAAGAGTCGAAAGTCCGAGTTCGACCGTATGCGCAACGGCAAGTACGCAAAATTCAAGCACCTGTTCAAAGTTGACGGTGTCGATCGTGTCGCGTGTCGTATGCATTGCAGGATGCAGAACGACCTCAGCAGGCACCGACGCCGGGTAGCCAGCTCGGAACCATGACGCGTGGTCAGAACAACCATACCCGCAGATTTGATTCACCCAGGTGAACGTGCAATACTCGTCGATGATGATGCGCAGGAACTGTGTCGCGGCTGGGTCGGTGAAGTCGGTCAGGATCCCGATCTGTCGTTGACCTACGAAGTAGCCCACCACGTCAAATTGCACCATGCTGATCACCTCCACTCCACGAGCGTTGTAGTCATTTGCAATGTCCTGCGACCCACGAAGTCCAATCTCCTCCGCTGCATACCATTGAAACTCGACGCTTCGACGAGGCACAAAGTTACCTGCGAGGAAGGCGCGAAGCGTCTCCAGCAGCACAATGACTCCACTTCCGTCGTCGTCTGCGCCAGGCGCCTGTCCCGCGGATGGGCTGCCGGAATTGATCGAATCTTGATGCGCCCCAAGAACTAGCACCTGAGCCTTCTGTACAGGGTCCGATCCCTCGATGCGGGCGATGACACTGTTCTGCGGCCAGCTGTGAGTGACTGGATACACAGAAACATTGCCAGAATAACCGTTGACCAGAGCTGCGTCCACTTCCGACTGCACGAGCTGACGTAGCCATTCGGAAGACTGACGGCCAGTCTCTGAATTGTAGTATCGGTTATTGAAGGAGCTGAACTCCTGAATGAAGGCCTCCATTCTGGCAGTGTTCAAATGTGGCGTAAGTTGAGCCACGACACGCTGGTAGAAGAGCGTTGTGGGGTAGTCTGTAAAAGATATGAGTCAAGTTCATATTAGAAGTCAACATCAAACTGTAACTGTTCAATGCGTTACTTTACCAAACGCAGTTGGGTGGTTGATCTTCGGCTGTTGGGGGTAGTCGGTGATGTCCATGAAGTGGATCAGGTCTTTGTGGATCAGTTTCTCGACCTCGGCCTCAGTCATCCAGACGGGTGGGTCCACATCGCTAGTTTGGATGAGTCGCTTTCCATCGTTGACGGTGGACGTCGATGGAACGGCTGCTGCCAGAACAGCGCCAGTCAGGAGCAGAAAATGTGAAGCGTACATTGTGTTGGGAAGAAGTATTTGCCAAATGAAAGGGCGAAACTCCGTCAAATAGATTGTACCCATTTTATAACGATTCAGCATAGTTTATTTTTGTTGCAACTCGAGGTGACAGCTGTAGTTGATTGATGGGTGATTAATTATCTGTTGATACCGATTTGAGGCTTATGGTAAAAAGGTGAGAAGGATTAGTAGGTAGCATAAGCACAATGCATAGGAATTTCGTTTATTTGGAACTAATCCACTGAACTTGAACAATTGGCCCGTGAGATTAACCCTCGATTAACGCTTCTAATGTGGACAATGGAGTTGACAGGAGTCTGGAGGTGATGAATCATGGAATTTCCCTGCACACGTGTCCCTCGGCGCTGAATGAGCCTGAGTTCGGGAAGGTGCTCGACGCCTATAATAACTTTTATGTTTTCGAATGTTATAAGAGAAACCATTCAAGATTCAAAATCGGTGCAGAAACTTAGCGTGCATGCGATTGACAGTATATTTTTATTGGATCGGATCAAACACTTTTTATGACCATTGTTCGAATAGCGTTCCAATCCATTGCGAGCAGGCAGGAAGACGAAAACTGAAAATCTTTCGAGCAAGCACTCAGTAAAGATTAGACTCGAAGCAACAAGCCTTCAGGCTCTTTAAAATCGTGTAATTATCAAGTGATTAATCCCCAAAATGAATTCTTACTGAATCATTCTACCTAAAAGGATTTCTGAGCTTGATCTCTGCGCTTTGTTCGGCCGTACAAATTCCAACAGCATCATCCATCTTGGCTTTGGCTTTTTATGCGTGGTTCGTGCAACATTTTTTTTACAGCCGAGCCAGAGTCAGAGTCTGAGTCAAAAGTTTAAAGCACTCAATTGTAACAAAATTACATGTACATTTACACTTACCGTTCAATCCATTGCATTGCATTGTCAGGGACTTAATTCTCGGCTCGGCAGTCGGCAATAATAAAACGTGCACTAATGCGTGGCATTAAACTTGATTAGTTGCACTTGCGTTTTTGTCTCGTACTCAAATTACTTGAACTTTTGTTACTTTCTGCTATATTTTTTGCTGAGCCGCTTTCGTACTTTTTGTCAATAAAATGCTCATAACTATTTTCAAGTTCAAATCTCTTCATGTTTACGTCGCTCTGACTTGGAGAACATGATTTTTGTGCATAAAATGCGTGTAAATCTCAAATTATGAACCCAAAGTCTTACTCCTTTGGCTGAATTGCCTAATTTGGAGACAGTGACGAACGGGTGGGCCTTTTATTGTTTTTTCTAGCCAACACAACGGTTGATGGCGATGGCATCATCCGTGTAAGGAAGCATGAAGCGACGGCATTTAAATTCCCAAATTCGATTCGCATCTCGTAATTATGACAAATGCTGTCAACAATCCAACGCTAATTAATTCTTCATGTCTTTGTTTTGCATTGCAGGCACTTTTATCCTCATCCTCATCAACAGACTCCATTTCCAGTAGCAAGTGTGCCATCATCACAGCGGTGCCTACGAATGAGCCAACCAGAACCAGAGGCAGTCGCAGCAGCAGTGGCTCAGACTCGGGCTCAGACAGCAGCAGGGGCCGACGCATAATGGCTAATTATTATACGTCTGGGTTTGAAGATGTACAAAATTGGCCCTTTTCGGTTCGTTACACTGCATCGCCTTACAGGAAATCCAAGCTTCCTGTCGACTCTTCTGCTGCTGCTCCTGTTCCATACGGCAACAATGCGAATGCCAATGGAGCACTGCTCAGCAGCCTGAGTACGAACGGGAGCAATACAATCAGCAGTGTTGGAAGTAATTGTAGCAATAATAGCAATGGCAATAGCATAGATTGTAATGTCACAGCTCGACCTCATACTCACCAACACCTGCAGCAGTCGCGTCAGCAGTATTTACACCATCAGCAATGGCAAAACCCCAATTCTCGTACTCATCAATCACAAAATTTACCTGCGTACAAAGACGACTATCACCAGCAGCAGCAGCACGCACTGCACGCAGAATTAACGAATCATAACAACGTGAACGTAAATGTCATGATGCCAGGGACGGGCACGGGGCCAGGAATGCCCTTTCATTTGCAGTCGCACCAGCAGCAGCAATTGTTTTACCAGTCGCAGGCGCACCAGCACGCGCAGCAGCAGCAGTATTGCTCTCTCAATCAAATCCCAACGCAGCAGCAACAGCAATCGTTTTTCCAGTCGCCTGTCCTGCTCCCACCAGATCACCACCATTACGGTCTGCCAGCACACCAGCAACAGTCCTCCCAGAATGGCCACGGACACGCGCACGGGCTCAGCAAGAATCCGATCTTCTTTCGCCAGGCGAATACCCAAACTCAGTTCATGTTCGACGGACGTCAAAGTCAAAAGCCAACTGCAGCTGGCACAGGCACGGCGATGGGCTCAAATTCCACTTCCAGCAGTTCTCCGTTTACGGTAAGTCAAGCAATTATCCTTTGATTATTGATCTCGGCTTTTCCTCTGCGACGTGTAAACATAAAAATAAACGCAATCGTACAAAAGGAAGGAGATAGGTGCTTTTCTTGTTCTGAAACGGTTGACATGATTCAGACAAAGGCTCATAATCATAAAGATTTCGTGTTGAACAACACATGAGAATTAATTTTTAAAATATTGTTCTCGGGAAGAGAGTGAGTCAAACTTGTAAGAACATTAATGATGCCTTTGTTTAGTTTTGGCGTATTTATGGCTCTTGCGTCTGGGATTGGATCCAATCGCGTCAAGTCACATATCTCACACGCGTGTCGAATACTTGGACGCGTGTTTATGATTCTACCCTTCGAAACAGTTATTTCTAGTATCACATGCAACGTGTACAGGCAATAATTTAATTATTAATCCTGGTTGGTATATTTGGCGATTTTGCAACATTCGCCAAACCTTGAAAACAATAGCTCGTTATTCGTGATTGTGCAAAAGCCCGACACGAAAAAGTACTTTCCGGACCAGCCGCATCCTCTGAATTAATAATTACCCGTTTCCGTTCATCGTTTTTTTATCGTTGCAAGTTGCGGATCCACTTTCACCTGAACTTGATCGTGAATCGTGAGTCGCTGTCTTGGCCTGACGCAACATTTCCTCTCCTTCACGCGAGGTGATAACGAGACTGCAATTTCGTAATTCGTAGCATACTAGTAGTAATTTCCTGTGGAAGCGGGTTGCAGAGCCATTTCGTAGCCTAGACTCGAGCCGGGTCGATTTCACCCTTGAAATGTCAACAACGTTGCATGCCAAACCACTGCACCGGACGGGACTCGGGCTGTTATTTAAGAGTGGCCACCTGACAGGTAGACAGTCGAATTCTCGTGCGCCGTTCCTGTCCCAGGTAGCAAGAAGGGTATGCAATGTAGCATGAGTAAAGTTTCCATTTCCACGAAACAATCATTAACATGAGACTCATGCGACGGTTACAGTCCCGCATTTCGATTCAGGCAGGTCTCCACCACCGTTACGGTTACATCGGAGCAAGTACTGTTGCTTTGTTGTCTCAGAATTGTGAATATGCAGTCTATCGATTTAAAAAAGCAAAACAAATTCGCTGTTGACTAATACCTTGACTATCACTCAGTTCGAGCCCGACACGTAGTGGATAATCTTTTCAATAGGAGGACGTAACGGGCAAAAATTCAAACGCAGCCAACGACGTCGACTTCATCTTAAAACACAGTCGAAATAAAAGTCATTTGTTAATTTTATATTGAGCTGTGATCAAATCTCACTCACAGCTCCCAATTAGTTACGAGAGTAATATTTTAATAATGCGAGTGCAAGACTAAATGAACTGCTTCCGACCACTTTTCAGGTTGACGGAGTGATACTCGACGAAGGCTACATCGAAGATTTGAAGCCACCGACTGGGTTACCCGCTGGAAACGTTCTCCTTATCGGCAGCCCAGCCAGCGCTTCGGCTGCAGCCTCGTGTCGGACAGGCGCTGTGAATTTGAACGGTGATATTACGAACAATAGTGTAACAATTCCGCAATCCGTCACGTTTGACTACAATTACAACCCGTACTCGTACGTCTACGATTCGCAAGTCCTCCAGCAGCAGCAACTCCAGGCACAAGCACAGTCGCAGTCACTCCCACCGCACTTTCTTGTGCAGCACGGCGATGGAGCGGCGAATTTCTTCGGTCATCCGAACAGCAGCTCCACGCCAACTACATCCTCGACGACGACCATAATCGAAAGGCTTCGACGAGAAGCCGCCGCATTGCAGGCGGCTGCGGCTGCAGCGAATTCGCAAATGGCAGCGCATCGAATGAGCGGGAGCACAGTCGTCAATACTTCGCCTTCGCTGTCGATGAAACAGTGTTCAATTGGAGGTCCCCCGCTTTCTGTGCCAAAAAGTGGCCTCTCTCGAAACGGGTCGATGGGCAATAACAGTCATGGAAGTCGAAACAGTTCTTTTGAGAACGAGTACGAAGAGATCAGTGACGTGGCCCGATACATGAGCATGTCTCAATCGCCAAACACGATACCAGTGTCAATGTCAACGCCAAACTGCAACCCCACCGCGCTGCATCCTCCTGTTGTACCCTCCAAACTACCTGCGCCCCTTCATTTTAAGAGTTTCTCAAGCACTGACGACATTCTGGCAGAAGTTGTCCAAGTTCGAGAGAAACACGACCGAGTGCTCGATCAACTGAATCTTGAAGTGGAGAATCTCTTAATTCGGTCGTCATCAGAAATTATTCTGGACTCAAATTCCCCTGACGGGCCGTCCACGACTACGATGACGGGTCCAGCCAAATCTGGAAATCATAGAAAAGGTGTTTCCGACTCCGGTCTCCCAAGCAGAACGAGAACGACAGCGACGGCGGCTGGACGAGCATTTACAATGGATGACCACTGCTATTGTAATCTACCCCAATCGTCGAACGGACAGCATTCAGCTGCTGCCGGTGCCACTTCATGCATAAACGGGACAGGTGATTATTGCTGCGCACACTCGATTGACAAGCGACTACTGAATCGACAGGCGTGCAATAGCAACAATGGTGAGCGAGAGTACAAGAATACTGAGAAAGGAAGTGGTGCGTTTGTAGAGACATGTGGTGGCCCTCGCAGCCCGTCTTCAGCCGGCAGGCCGTGCACGAGCAGTTACTGCAGTTGTTGTACAACAAGCATTAATGCCAATGCTGGGCATGGAAGCAGCGGCAGCAGCGGTAATGACATAACTTCCGGCGGAGGAGGTGGTGATGGTAGTGTATTTCACAATAACCTGACCTTCGCCAATAATAGCAACAGCAACCGAAAAAAGAAATTGGAGCGGATTTTTGGTGTGACGCATTCAGCCAGTTTCGACTCGATCGCTAAGGATGCGAAGGGCAATTACAAATTACAGCAACAGCAACAGCAGCTGAAACAGAGTCAGCAACAATGCAATAATGATTACTGTGATTGTAGTTTTAAGAGTGCTGGGGCTAGTAAAAGTAAAAGTGGCAGTGGTATTGGCGGGGGCATTGTCAAGAGCAGTAGCTGCAACTCCGCGTTTGAGTCCGGAATCGGTGCACCAAATTATGGTTCCTCACAGGCCCAGCCGAAGCACCACAGATCTTACTCGATCATACCGCACTGGAAAATCAGAGATCATCTCATGCGACTTCCGTTTCTCAGGCACAACAGCGGTAAGAACTAGACCAAGTTAATTAGTTGCAATAAAAGCCCGATTGCAGATTTAAGGTTTTGGTTTTCTTGGATTCCAATTTAGAAAAATAATTTTACGCACAACAAGCGAACTGTGTACAGAAAAGTTGCCTTATTACTAGTTCTCTCGTTGGCCAGCGGGGTGAGTCTTTTCCTTGAAGAGAAGTCTGTCGGCAAATCATCTCTCTGAAATTATTCTGGAATGCATTACTGCCGGACAAATCCAAAAATTCACAACTATCCCGAGAAAGCAGTAGCATGTTTCAAACGCATTTAAACAAAAAGCTGGCCTAAAGGCTTCGCATCCAGAAAATATTCGACTTTGCCGGTGTCTTTCATTTTCGAAGCGACTGGCTGCTGAAAGTTACTGAGGACGCAATTTTCGTTTTCCAGAAATGCTCCTGGCTCGAGGCAATAAATTAGAATTCATGAATGAAAGCGAGTCAAGAATTTGTGTGGTGTCTGGCTCTTGTTCGTTCTCAATTTATGGTACTTTTTTTTAAAACGGTTGGCCCAGTTCGAGCTGAACATGATCTTGGGTATGGCCGTGGCCATGTGTTCCGCTTCCAACCAACGTGGCGAAGGCAATGGTGTTGAGTCTGGACCCTCATTCATTTTCTTTCTTGAGTGCAGGCAGTTTAAGCTACAAAAACAAAGATGTAAATTGAGGTTGTTTTCGCTGATTTGTGGCTGTGCTTAGCCACAAAGTATTTATAAACACAGAAATGGCTGACGTTCCGTTCCGATGCACTGTTTTCATTATCATTCGAATCCCATTTAAAACGCACTCGCAGTCGCAGAAGACGCGTTTGCCCATTCCTCCAAGTTCATTACAAAATTACAATCATAAACCTATCTCCTCTCATGTAAGCCTATCATCAGGCCCGCAGTTAATGTGGACTGTGGTTCTTTAAGAGCGAGCATGACACTGGCCTACATTCCCATTCTCGCACTTACTCGGCCGAAGCCGAATGTCGTATTTGACATACTCGTATCAGACAGAAGAAATTATTGCATAATACGTCCATAATTTAGAATGCACATGTATAATTAGCGGCAGGCATAACGTCTGCCTGCTTGCTGCTGAAATGCACTGCATTGCGATGACATTTACTTTACTCATTGCCTGCCAATACTTTAATTGACTTGGCTTGGCTTTACATAAAATGAGGCTTCATGTGCCAAAGCCAAAACATTGCACTGCCTAACCGAGTTTGAGTTTTACGAGCAGCGTAGCGTATTTGGCAACCGCCAGCAATTATCAAAGACAATGCAAAATATTCTTCGCCTTCGCTGTACGCCTTGCCTTTACGCACCTTTGACATGGTTCCAAACTGTTTCATCACGTCGATGGTAATATAAATTATGCTGCGTATAATTGGCACTAAAGTGGTCATAAAACTGAAACTAAAACCATCAACGCTCTTTCGCATTTCGTTTGCTTCGTGTTGGCATTAGCATGTTGGGTCGTCGAGATTCCACATCATTCCAATAAAAGCCGCGACTGTGTTATGAAAGATCTGCAGACGTGTCTTAAGCCTTAAACCATTAATGCATGCAATACTCGTTAAATACCGTAAAGTCGACAGTGACTGACTTTGACAGACATTAAAATGTAATTTCTCAACTGCATTTCAGCGTTCTGGCTTGAAACTGAAACTCTACCGCGAGCGTTCTTTATTTTGACATCACTGCACTGGTTTTCTGAGAAAGCTCATCAAGAAGAGATTTATTTCGCAGTTAATATACATACAACAGAACATGTAGCAGCTCTTAATTATTAACGGCACCTTTTGGAATGCGGGATGCTTCACGGGATTTATGAAGTGAAAATACGTCCCGAGGGGTATCTTCATCATATGCATTATGCAAAGGTCAAAATGATTATTAATATTCCGGGCACATCACAAGTGACATCATCCACCTCGGGCTCGGCACTCGTCTGTGACTCTAAACGATTGCGCACAACGTCTTTACTGCCTTTACTCACACTACAAGGAAGACGAATTCAATTTTGGACTTGGACGCTTGTGTAAGAATTCAAATAACATAAAAAAGAGTGCTCTTAAACTATTTATTTTATGCATTTCCTCAGAAGGAATCCAACAAGGTTATGAAATGTCTTGAAACAAATACGTTCCAGCATAACAAACAGAAATCTTCATCTGTAGCAAGAATTCTAGCAACACTCTTCTATTCCCAACTGAAACTGGCCGATCTGGATAGTAATCCCATTTTGGCTTGATTCTTTTAAAAAGCTGAGTGTCGCTTGAAGTTGAATGTTGGCAACAATGAACTCCTTCTGTACGCCTGCAGCCTGCGTAAAATTCTATGCGTAAACATTCGCATAGAATGTGTGAGGGCTCCCAATTTATTCTTGACAGGAGCTGAAACATGAACAAATATTAAACCATTAGTTTATGCAGCTGCTAATGCATTACAACTAAAATAATGCGTGGTGGGATAGGCAAGTCAAGATCCTCACTCATAATTCGTGCTTTTGGGCATTCGTGGGTCCAGGCTTTAAATGCAAACACCAGTACACTATGAATGTGAATACGCGACTGTGTTGATGGCCTCTTGTCATTGTGCGATTAGGCACCACATGCGTGAATGCGTGCAGCAAGATGCGAGATTCAAGTCTGCAGAATTCGTGCGCGTGCATTGGTGCATCTGCTCCACAGGGCGCATAAATCCTAAGATTTTACTCCACGCATAATTTCCAGCAGGACAGGACACCTACAGCAATCCTTGCATGACATCTTCAGATGGACAGATGCATTACAAATGCTGTTAAATGCAATTAAAGCGCTTGGCGTTTACGATCACGAACGATGATGCAGCAGTAGAGAAGGCTAAGGCGACTGGTGAAGTTCCATGCGTGGATTGGATTCCCTGCGTACATAGATGCGTATTTTGATGAAGCTAGAAATAAGGATGAGGGCGGAGAAGTGAAGAAGATGAATGGAAGGCTTAAATACAATTCCATGAGCTCAATTCAGCTCGTCGTTTGAAGGGCGACCTAAAATATACAAATACGCAGCGGAAAGTGGGATCCAAGTGTTTGGATTGAACAACCCTGGGCCCAATAAATAATAACTTGAAAAGGATGGCTGGTCTGGCCACGGTGCGATGCGTTATTCGCTATTAATGGTCGCAAGTTCAATGAAGTCATATTTTTATAAACTCGGGTTGTATAAATCCAAACTGAGCCAAACCAAAGCCTGCTGGACAGTCAAAGTAATATTTGAAGTCATGAGCATCTTTTAAATACGATAAACTTTTCTACGCTGCGCTACAGCCATGCTGACATTGCACAATATTGGGCATTGTACCTAAATTTACAGCTTATTATCACTTCTTCGTTCCTGCCATGCCACACAGCAGTCAGCAGCCAAGCAGCAAGCTGTATTTAAACAAGCGTCCAGTCCAAGCAAGCAAGCTTGGATCCAAAATCTCAATGTTTAGTAAATACGAATGGCAATGGGTTAGTTACATCTGCGTGTGCACATGGAAGGAAAAGAAAATCGCCTCGATCGCTTGCGTTGTTCTGTTTATGCCATGCATTATGCTGCTCGGTTTGGTGACTTTAGTCCCATTTTCATCTTCACCAAGAAGAAGTCATTTGGTGACAAAGATTCTTTACGCAAATGGCAAATGTGTGCCGTGTTTTGTAAAGAGCATCTGTGTTCTTCGTGTTCCTTTGAGAATTACGCACATAATCTCGGGAGTCGGTACTTTGTTACTGCTGCGTTACTGGTAAGATTTCGGCACACTAGAACTTTCAACACGACAGCTTCAGCGTGAGTGTGAGTACGAGTGTATTTCCTTTTCCGATTATGCATTTAAAATGCTTAAAATCAGGACTTGTGAGTTGTGAGTTTGAGTTAGACAAAGGCATGATTGTATTCCGCGCATTTTTCGCCGTCTCAACAACGCCTGTTCAGTTTGCAGTTTGTGGCAGACTGACTGGTGTCTCAAAACACTAAAACGCAGCGTCGTGCAGTGCAAAACGGCACCGTAAGGGAAATGTCATATTCATAATATTTTTGGCAAAGTCCGCACATTTATTGTGAATTGTGTGGTTGTTCCTCTTCTGCACTGCTTAATTATTTGTTTATGGTTTGGGTGCCAAATCCACCCAAAAGTTCATCAGTCGAAGAAAAATGTCAAGAGTCAAAGCCACCACGACAGGAGAAATGCAAACGCAAACGCACAATTTAGATTTCCAAGTTGCAAGGCAAGCAATCATCGTCCAATAAATCTTGTGCCTGTCTTATGCGCGTGAACCGAAGACAGAACGACGACAGTGAGAATTGTAATCCATAATCATAATTCATATTCAGTGTGAAAACATCTTTTGTGCCAAAATTCCTTCGTTACGCATTCGCCATTGCCATTCGCAAGTCAGAAACGTTTTCTGTTTCTCAGACTTGAGACAGGTGCGAGCGAGGCCTACAAGTTCAGGAAACGTTTTCTCAGTAATTGCACCATAATTTGCGATCGTGGGTGGAATCTTTAAGCCAGTGAACCAACCAGCCGTGTTTGTGGCATAGCATTGCGTTAGAAATCAAGTGCAAGTGAATACAAAATTGTGCACAGACACAATCACAATGAGTACACGATAATAATCTCATAATCATAATTGTGTTGGTGACAACAATGCGATACACGGCTGCAACTGTGGCTGCAATAACGATAATGACAGATTGTCCTATGATATAATTATGTTGCGTGCACATTTCCCATTGTTGCTGCTGCGTACAGCATGTGTGCGTGTGAGCATGTGATAAACAATGTAATGCACAGACGATAGACAAAACACATTATACAAGACAGTAATACTATTCTGATCAGATCAAAGCAATTGCTGCAAAAGGCTGTAGCTGTAGTGAACCTCATTTAAGGAGAATCATTGTAATGGTCTATAAAGTACCTCGCTCGCTCTGGGGTTGAAGCTGAGGGAGGGTAATCAAGAATATCAAGTTCTTTAGTATCTTCAGCAGTGAACAGTGAACTGTTGTAGCGCCTTGCCTTCACTGCCGTGGTAGACGCAGCGCAGAGATGTGAGATTGTACATTATAAGAATTTTTTTTATTCTCCCAAGACCTGATACAAGATTACAAGACATTTTTTCATCGTTTTCTTGGTAGGGACAGACACAGCACATTACGTTACTCGCTGGTCGTGGTCGTCTTCAGTCAGTTTGGTTGTTTGCACTGAAGCACGTTTGAATGGAGCAAAAGGTTTTGATTGAACCATGAACCGAAAGTGAACACTGAAATCACGGTGACCACTGCAAATTGATTGCTTGATTTGACTTGGTGCTGGTGCTTTATTGAATTAATTCAAGTGCACTTTCAGTTTCAAATTGATACTTGAATCAAACTGCGAATTGGAAGCTGAAAATCGGTCGTATTCTGTGTAGAAGTGCAAGTGTCAAGTGCGAAATATTTGTGCAGACGTGAGACAAAGACGAACCACACACATTCTGACTCAAGTGCAGACAATTCTGCAGTTCAGCCGTTCAGAGCAATAAGAATGTAAGTTGTTAGTTGTTTGCGCTGTGTCCAGTGTCATTACCATTGAATTAGGACCACAATTGAACTGGAATTGGTTTAGCTTAGACTCTTATCATTAATGAACTCAAAATTTAACGATGTTCGTTACCGTATAACGCCAACGCGACGGTCATCGTCAATCGTCGTACGGTTTCCTAAATGAAATGACAGATTGTTGCGTGGCATGCTTGTGCTCTAAACTGATACAAATGGAATCTAATCAGAAGCCGAGCCACGCAATTGAATGCAGCCGTAAAACTAAGAAAGACGAATTGCCATTGCACTTGTAACATGAGCTCAAGTGCGATACATGCAGTTAGGCAGTTAGTCGTCTTGTAAAATGTCATAAAGATTTTCGTTTGAAAATGCCGTGCAGTTCGCATCGCATTACCGTGGCATGGTCGTCGTTGTTATTTTGTTCTTGTTCTTGAACTGTTTTTTATGTACTTGGTTCAGTTCAGAAACTTGGCTGCGGCTGTGGCTCGAATGTAACTTGTTTCTAGCTGACGCATACCAGCAATGAGCAATACCAACTATAATTAGTTTAACGTGTATTGACTATTTACAATTCGTGTTATCAGGTCTCAGATTAGGACAAATGGGCTGGCTTACTTGCCTTACGACTCTGTCGAAAATGTGCCGTACTTTGAGATTCGAGAGCATGAACGCTCGCGCTTAAGTCAATTCTCGTAACGCGGACGCACATTCTTAAGTAAATAAATAAAGTTCGTCACTTGACACTGGAAGATTTTCATTGCACGCTTTTCTTGACATCGAAATTGTTTATTGCACGTGGCGTGATTGCAATTCCACAAAGATCGTTAAATTGTAGGTTTGATGTTTGTCAAAACAAGGCCCACCGTCAGATCTGAGAACAAAGACTCTGTTATGATTAATTTTTCATTGCTGACGGTCGACAAATTCCTGACCTGTCACGCGGTCACGCGCCCAGCGCACACAAAGAGTCAATGTCGATTTCATGGATTACATTGAGCTTTTGCAAGTTTAAGGTCCGAGCCGCGAAATCGTAATCGCGGCTAGCGGAAAACAAGTCGAAAATTTTATGGTCAAAGCCCATTCATGATTACGTTTGTGCAATGATCTGTAAATCTGCGCCTGCGTCTTTAGTCTCTTTAGGTACTCGCTCATGTTTTTAATGCCTTTAATTAAATCGGCTTCTTTTGTCTTTGTTTTTCATGTCCCTTGAACTCGCATTGGTTCAATCGTCTGGCTTCTCCGTTCCAATCTGCGCCGCACTCATTTCCAATCTTGAACTTGCCCCGAACGCAATGGCGACTTTACCGCGAGTAGACAAACTCAAGAAAAGTGAATCTACAAACTCTTTTTCGCTGTCGAGAAGTCTTCAGAGCAGCAAAAAGTACAAACAGCAGCAGCAACAACAACAATTCCATGCAATTGTGACTGCATCTCGAGAATCGGCTCAAATATCCCACGATCCACAGTTTCTATTGTCTCCACAACATCGAAATCAACCCCATCACTATTCTCAGCTCTTCCAACGTGATCTGACTGGAGTAGGAGGCAAGCTGCGGAAGAACAAGAACCGAAACAGCTACATTGTCACAGAAGCAGCAACCTCGGCCACGTCGGCAAATGTTGGGGCCGCGAAAGGCAACAGCAGCATGGCATCTGTCAAAACGAAATCATCTTCCATGGATGAATTGAGACCGACAGGTGAGCATCGACGCAGTTTCTCGCCCTTGCTTTGCTCGTGTAGCCTTAGCCGTGTAGTATGTGTTTTGCTGTTGATGAAATATGAAATTGGGTTCCAGGGTTGATAATTTATTACTTCCGCTCTTCCCTCTTCTGGGTCCCTTCTCCACTTTTGCTGTATTGTTAACTCTTTTATGCTGGAATGAATATTGAATCCAAGCCTGATACTAAACCCTATCTTATCTGATTCCCCTTTGTTGTTGCATTTCCAGAAGAGCATTGGTACTCGGCTGATTCAGACACGGACGCAGATTCTCTGACACTGCTCTCTGCTCAGCAGCAACAGACTGCCGACGATGGAAACGGTGATACAAATGCTAATGGCAATGGCACTCTAGTCGGAGTTGGATTTACAAGCAACAGCAATGGCAACAATGTGAATACCAACAATGGTAACGTGAATTCCAATACCATGACTCAATCGACGGTGAACTCGAACGCCAATGGGGTACAACTGCGAAGGAATTCTGCGCTCGAGAATGGCCAGACATTGCGGCATGATATTGGGTAAATTCTCTTTTTCATCTCGCATGCATCTGAGCTTTCGTTACGTGGCCTGCTGATTTAAGAATTTCTGGTGTGTGTCTTCGGGGCACAAAACCGCAGGTTTACGTGCTCTGGTGCTTAATTGTGATTGTGATTATTGCGATTAGCATTATGTTTATGGTATGCATTTGCTTGACGCTAACTTCAAGTCTGCTCCTCGAGCTTGGTCTATAAATGTCTACCATTGTTGTAGAAAAGGTATCGCATTGTCGCAGTCACTCTCACACGCCTCAATTTATTTATTTCCATTCTACAATCGGCAACAACGGCAGCGACACAAATACGCCGCAACACATAAACCGTGATTTTTCAAGGTCCATGATGCATGTTGTTAAGTAATGTAATATTACGTGTACGAGCAGTAGAAAGTTAAAAATTACGCTGAACAAAGCATGCAAGCAGGAGAACATGACAAAACAAAAATATAAAATACGACTCTGTTCACTGTTCATGAGACAAAGACCACGACGACGACTTACTGCACAGCACAAAGGCTTTGTTCTCCCAAAATAAATGAGGTAACCGTGTCCATGTAGTTAACTCATGCACAGGCCGCACATGGCCAAAAATAGGAGATCAGCAATCTTGATTCTTGACAGTGCTTTGGCTGAAGCGTTTTGGCATTTGAGCTGATTACATTAATGGGGATTGAATTCAGAAAGTAGGCAGTCACGCAGGTAAACTAAAGTCAAATATCGGACAATGTCCTGCTCCCACCTGCCCTTGAAATTTCAGTCCGTGTGCACCAGCGGCAGGCGGCAGACCAGAAGAAATGAATTAAGATGCGAAAGTACTTGAAGGCGATAGCAAAAAACAGAGAGCGAGCGACAGGAAAAGCAAAAGCGCAAGCGACAAGATGCACGGACGCATGAAGTGTGTGAATAGTACATGGTGAATGTGAAGGAAATAACCGCTGAATGATTCATTCGCCTTGTGCATGACTTTTCTGGGGGTGGATTTTGTGGAGTAATAATTTCAAGTACTCGTCCTTCTTGTGTGAGATTGCATTGCATTGGCTCACATCTCAGGAAAATGCAGACGAAAAGAGCCTGGCCTGGAATCTACACAAGAAATTATGAAGTCGTTTGACTGCGACTGACAAAAACGAGAGCAGTACTTCGGGAAATGCTCAAGAAGTTCAAGATAAGTGCTAAAATTCTTCCAGACTCAGGAAAAGGGCAAAATACGTGCCCAACACTTGATACGAGTATTTTATTACGCAGAGTCGGAAAATTAACATTTACGATTTACAGCACAGTTTAAAGCACTGCACTGCACAACAGCGCAGTTAAAAGTTAACTGTAGTGCTCATTATTATTTTTATCGCCAAAATGCGAGGGAAATTATTGAACTTGCTACTTGCGCAGGGCGACGACAAAGATTTATGAGAACAAAAGCTTGCCGACAGTAGCGTAATGAAGGTTATTGTTTTTATTGGCAGCAACTCTTCGTTTGCGCTGCTGTGCTGCGCTTCTGTGAAGAAGGGTTAATGGCGAGTGTGTCCACTGCTGTCCTGCTGGCTGTCATATGTATATTAGAATTAATTAAGATGATGATGATATAGGAAAAGGTGATTACTTCATCTGCTCATCTCGCTTAAGCGCATAGCCAGAAATATGAAATGCTTGCTGGCAGTCTAGCAGCCAATTCAATTCAGTAATCGTGGCCATCAAGCCATCATGTGCTGGTACTGGTGGTCTTGATGAAGATGAATTGAAGTCGGGTGAATTCAAGGCAGGCTGGCCAAGCTGTGGACGCGAAGTGAGATTCCATCTTCAAGAGTCAACGTACGCAACGCATTGCGATGCGCAGGAAATCGTTCATACGCTCGGCCTAGCCGCCTGGTCCCTGTTCATTGCAAAACAGTTGCGTATCACGTACTTGTATTATTGTTGGCTTTGACTATGCATCCATATTAATAAATAATGAGTCACTCTTGTCCCGAGGATGAGGAACTCATTCAATACTCAATTGCAAGAACTTAGGCTTTGTAAGTTGCTGGCTATGGAATAATTGCTGTAGTTGCAAGTTCGTGATGGAATCTTGCTCGAATGCTATGATTTGTTGATAAATACTAAATTGCTAATTACTAATTATACACTATACACCTGATTCAAGTGAGCAGACAAAATTATACACACACAAACATAAACAGCTCAATCTCAATCAATAATTTAGGCCTTCGCCTTCGCTGTGTACGTATGGTTGCTGGACAAAGACCTTTAAGGCTTGGCTGTTGTTCACATAAAAGGAAAATGCAGTAATTATTTTTGATACTGATCAGGTACTTCAAACACCAAACATAAGCGTAATCAATCAGCTTCGAGCTCCCGGTGGCCAAGGCGTTAATAAATGTTTGAAGCGGCTTTTCCTTATCCTGAGGCCAGAACTGTTTTATTTGCCAGACCTGTTAAATTAAAATGCTTACACGTCTTGAGTTTTTGATTCAGTTCACATTTGATTTATAGTTTAGGCTAATCGATGACTTCATCGCGCTAATGAATTGTGACCACACGACAATCACGAATACGAATCGCAATTACAGCCGACGACAGATCGTTTTAACTTACACGCTGTCGCCGTCGAGTTATATCAAATGACAGATCATCAAAAACGTTGCTGTTGCTTCTTCTGATTATATAATAATCGATGACCATCCACGTCTGGTGTCTGATACTCTGCAATGATAACGACATTGGCAAACATCACAAGTTGCATTATAATTTAGCACAAGATGTATGCTGCTGCTATTTGTGTATGCTAATCAAGATGCTTGTTATGCTGTTAATGCGCTTATGCCTACATCGTTCAGATTTCTGAGTCCACTCGAGCCTGAGCCTGTCCATCCATTGACCATCGCAATTAAACAGCCATACGCTACTTTGCATTTGCACATTATTTCGACCTTGGAGTCTGTAAAAAAGCACCACGCTAGGCTCCAAGGGTATTATAAAGTTGAATTAAGTCAGTAGTGTGGGTCTAACTTGTTAACTTCTTCTATTACGTCTGCAGCATGGTCTCATATGAAGAAATGACGATTATGCATGAGCACTTTTGCAAGCTGCAAAAGCTTCACAAAGAAGAAAATTAATTCAGTGCTCTCGCTGCTGAATGCGGGCTGAGTTTGTATGTTTTATTGTTCCTGGCTGCTGGCTGGCCTGTGAACTCTGAACTACCGTGCTTTGTAGTGTAAATATTTTCGAAATTTTGCAAAATGCTCAATCTGCACGATTTATCCGAGTACTTGTCCTCAAATTCGTTCTCATCACCTTCATCACCATCTCCGTCTTCTTCTACTTCCAGTGTCATTCCCGATGCACCGAAAGCTCCAAAGTTCCGCCGCGGACCAGCGACGACTGGTCTAAAGGAGAAATGGAGGGAATCGTG
Organism: Mesaphorura yosii; assembly: GCA_009869945.1. Taxonomy (NCBI): domain Eukaryota; kingdom Metazoa; phylum Arthropoda; class Collembola; order Poduromorpha; family Tullbergiidae; genus Mesaphorura; species Mesaphorura yosii. The sequence goes on along the minus strand of WIXG01000406.1, from coordinate 38,472 downwards.
GACTCAGTCGAAGACGCTGTCCAAGACCAGTCTGGACGATGACAACCGCCTGCTCCGCTGGTTCTCGTTACGTAAGAATCAAGGAGGTGCAACGCTCAACAATAACATGACCAGCAGTAATGGTGGTTCGTCAGGAGTTCTTGCAAACTCATCGCAAGAACAAAACAGCACGATAGTGAACAACCAACGAAACTCGGCCAATCCCTCGACCCTCCAAGTACTTAGCGAGGAGGACTTGAAGCGCATCAGTTTCACTATTGAGGATGAGGAGGGGTACTGGCCACGACGAACGGTTCAACCTCCGAGCCTACCACCGCTCCCGCCCGACTTGACTGCGGAGCAGCTCAAACGCAGACACATCGTGAGCGCAATCTGCCACACGGAAAACAATTACGTGGCGGCCCTTCAACGACTAGTCAATGTAAGTCACCCCAATCCTGATTTCTCCTCCTTTCTCACTGAAAGTAAAGAACAGATAACGATTGAGTCCCCTCCCTTCCACCACTTCAAGTAAAACAACGTTCTTAGTTTGTTAATTTCAGTTGTAAGTCGTAGCAGCATGTTGGATGTATTTCGGAATTGAGAAACTTAACATACAACTCCGCAGTTAACAGTTAACGATCATATTTACATTTCAGTTTTGATTACAAACGGATGAACCTCAACTAAATTAGCAAGTTTGGCTAATATTTTGACTTAGCGAGCCTTTTAGAAAATAATGAAATATAAACATAAGATTTATGCTTGCGCCGTTTAATTTTTGAGAAAATAGCAAAGAATAGGTTGTTCTATCAATAAGTTCATCTGTCCTGATCGGGCTCCCTGAGTAATGTGGACAACACGACGTTTACACTTTACACAGGAATACAAGAAACCACTGGAAAATAGTCACCCGGCCATCTTGAGTCACTCTAAAATCTCAGCAATTTTTCACCGACTACCCGAGATTCTGCAATGCCACTCGCTCTTCCGCATTGCACTCGCGGAGTACATCAGGAAATGGGACACCGATGAGAAAATTGGCGATGTTTTCGTTGCTTCCTTCTCGTAAGTTCCTGGAGTGGAACTCTATATAGAAGGCACAACAGGATTTAATCGAAGTTATTCTTATTCTAGAAAAAGCCTGGTTCTGGACGTTTACTCGGAGTTCATCAACAACTTTGGAACCGCGATGGAGACTGCTAAATCAGAGGCAAGAAGGAAAAGCGTCTTTGCTGAATTTCTCAAGATTAAGCAAATCACTGCTCACGATCGTCTTTCACTGTTCGGACTGATGGTCAAGCCAGTACAACGATTTCCGCAGTTCATCCTTCTGTTACAGGTATTGAATTCATAAATTCATTGCATAGGCAAAATGGCTCCGTACTTACGACCTTATTCGATTTTAGGACCTCCTGAAACAAACGCCTAAGGACCACCACGACCGCATGTCACTCCAGCTCGCCCTCACGCAGCTCGAAAGTTTAGCAGCTATGCTAAACGAAAGAAAACGTGAATCCGAACAATATCAAGGTAATAATTAAGCATCGGCATGAAGTTTTCCATAATAATCTCTACCTTTATGATTATGTGTGAAGGGGCAGGTAGAAAATTTAAATCACTACTACTTGAAATTTAACATGAGTTATTTTCCGCGTTCAAAATATGGATGAAGAAACTTGTTCTTTTCCTTTGTTTTCAGAAATGCGTGAAACGATCAAGTCCATCAGCGGTGGAAAATTTGTGTTGTTGCGGTCAGTTGTTGACGACCCGAGTCGAATCCTTCTACGGCAGGACGTTGTGACGCAGTTGGAGTTCGATTCGAACGGTGGAAGTGTTGCGAAATCAAAGTGCCGGAAACTGTTGCTCCTAAACGACTTACTCATTTGTGTTTCCCTCAACCAAAGTTCCAGTAATAATAGTCAAAGTGGATCCCACGACCGAAATCCGTCTTCCTCTCAGCAGAACATTAATCATAATAGCAAAAACGAAGCCAACGCGTGGGGCTCAACAGGGAAAGGCGAGAAGAGTGTGTTTAAATGGTCATATCGTGTGCAGGTAAGTGTGCCTAACTGGTTGAACATATATTCTCTTTGTTAGCTAAAACAAGTTAGTTAAATTGCTAACAAGCTATTGTTAGTTGAATTTTAAAAACATTTAAGTTAATACGCCGTCTAAAACATTAGAAGGGAAACTGCTGTAGTTGTTTGTGCTGCCAAGTTAGAGATTAAACAGAACAACATCTGAGTCTTCAAAGTGCATCTTGATGCGGTAGGCTCTTTTGGCAATGTTGTTGTGTTCTTTGGTACAGAGGCAAAAAAGTGGGATGTCACGCTTTGCCAGAACTTTTGCATCATGACGAGCTGATTCCGTTAAATTCTTCGCCTCCGATCTCTCCATTCTTGTGTTGATGCAGACCCATTGCATATGGATTGAGCTTTTCGGATGCTTGCCACATCATTTACCAAACAACTACAGGGAAATCATAGAAATCATGAGGATCATAATTGCCCAATTACTAATAATTGATCCAAGGTTCTTTGACAACCCTTGAATTGATTAATACCTGATTCCATTGTTTCCTTACTTTGATGCTCATGTCTTGCTATTTCTAATGCAACTCTCTTGCCATTTTCACATTCTTCAACGATAGCGCTTTGTTCTCTCCCGATGTGATCGTTCTCGATATTATGACTATGTGCGGTAGTTCTTTTTTCCACGTAGAACAAAACTTCGCATTCAGAATTTGTAATGTTTTGCTTCAAGTATTCCCTCACTCCGATTTTTTTCGCTGACTTGTCCATGATCAACACGAAGTGCACAGTGAAGATATGTCTTTCTACATCCGAGGAAATGATTCTGTTAAGTTTAATTTCTTGAGAAATTAAGATTCCTTCCGAGCTCGGGTCGAGTTTTATGAGTTTTGCTGTTCTAAATCTTCAAGCGGGCCCATTGTACCAAAGATCGGCACATGATGCCTTTGCTGGCTGGTGAATGGAAGATGTCACAGATCAAAGATTGAGACTACTAATGAAAACATACATGGATAATGAGATGATCTCACTTTCCGAAATTACTTTTTGTGATGTGCTTCATGTCTCTGGAGGGTTAAAAATTCATGGAAACGTTGACCGCAGAATTTACAATGATGTTTCCCGATCTTTCCAGCTTCGTTATGCAGTTGCAGTTGCCTTCCTTGTTGCATTGTTCTGCCAACTTCTCTCACGTTCTACATTTTGCAGTCGATTTTCAGCTCTTTTCTCCTTGTATTATTGACGAACTTCAGGGTAGCAGGATTGGCAATGTGAGACGATGACTTTCCGAGAACCAGACTTCTTGCATTTTAAGCAGATGAATGAGTCATCCGGACGCTGCCAGTAATGAACGTCCACGATGGAACCTGAAATTGACAATCCTAAATTCCTTATTTCACAAAATTCCACCCGCATTAAACATACCGTGTTGCTTTCTACAATTTTACTCTTAGTAGTACTGGCAGTGGACTTGAACCTCGTGCTTCCACTTGGTCCTGAATCACTTTCTTGATATTCTGACATTGCTTCACTTTTGACACTTGGAAAAACCAATAGACAATTGGAAATCGATGGTCAGCCATAGAATTTGTTTTCGGACAGATCAAATTTGGGTTGAATTCGGCAGAAGCTGAATCATTAAAAAGAAAACTTATATTTTTAAATTTCTTTTCTTCCCTCTTTGTTCTCAATCAAGACATGAGCGTCGAACAAGTTTAACTTTCAGTTCCTGTTTCGTCTAATATTATTGAACTTTTTGAATTCGGAATACAGGAAGTCGAAGTTGATGACATTTCAATCTCGCCAACGATGAGTCGTCTCGTCTCGCACTCGTCCACAGCCAGCAATTCCAAGTTGACAAGAAGCTCGAGTCTTGCACCAACTCCGGTTGAGAACGAGTCGCAACTCTCCAAATGTCTCCTGGAAGAAATGCAGAGTTTGATGTACGACTACGAAGTTCTGAGCCGTATTCTCGGCCTCGTTTCTACTCTGAAGACCAGCTACGAAGGGTTGAACGAGTCTAGTATTAAGGAGCTCATGCTGGGCATTCAGTACCAGATCCGGTGCCGTGATGAACAAATTTCGTACTTTGACTCGTCATGTTTGACTCTCCTGCTTGGAAATTCGAGCAGCAGCAACCGTGAGAAAATTGTGTTCCAAATGAGTTCACCGTCAGCGAGAAACGAATGGATCGAGGAACTGAGATTGGCACAACTGGCGCTGGACCCGAATAACAGCCCGGGGTGGGACATCCCGAACGAAGCGCCGTACCCACATCACAAATTACCACTGTTTGTGCGGTCGATTCCATTGTGTCGCTCGCCCGCTTTGACAACTGTGAGTTTTGATAATATAAGGAGTGAAATCTCTCAGGTCTTTGGGTTTCTACTTCATTTTTCTCACAGGTGAAATGCGGGACATTCTTCACTCATACATTCGTGAGCCCAACTGGACGTTCCAAGATTCTTGACTATCTTTGGGTCGGAATCACGGACGGAATCAGCAGCCATGTGACCGCGTACAGATCTCAGCAAAACATCCTGAAAGAAGTTTCCTCGTTCGACCTGATGGAAGAAAAGATCAATGATCTGCTGTTTGTGTCGGGTCATGTTTGGGTTGCGACCGAAAGTTCAAAGTAAGCATTTGATCGAATAAGCGAATGTAATTATGCTTTATCACGCTAAATTAAAATTCCTGACTCCATATTTATGAGCGAGGTCGCGTTGCTCACTACGCGTTTTTGCGTTTCTGGCAAACGAATTAATTATTCTGATGAGGTTGTTAAACACGAGCCTGACATTTTAATGGATTTTTGATGCGTTGTATTCATTTTTGCAGAATCTTAATATATGACCCTTCTGACCCTGATCAAGCAAAAGGAAGTGTGAATCAACAAACTTTATCTGCAAGTGTCGTTAAGCTCACACTCTTCGAGAACGTAATATACGCCGGGCTGGCAGATGGACACGTCGCAATATTTACACAAATCCATGACCCAAAGGAAATTCAACCCACGATCGTGCTTGAAGTGGGCTCAGAACGAATCACGTCGCTATTTGGCTCCAGAGATCATGTTTATGCTTCCTGTGGCAATGCTGTTGTGACCATTGATATCAAAACACATACAATCGAGGTACGACTACGACTGAATATTCCAAAATGCATGATAAATGCACGGTTTTGATGGTTTTTACATTTGTGCTTTCTTAACTGCAGAGAAATGTGGTTTTAACTCATCACAATGGCCCAATTACTCACATGGCGTGCTCTGGAGTTGGACTATGGATTGCGGCTGGTGACACTGGAACAGTTTGCTTATACCACCTGGAATCATTGCAACATTTACAAGATGTCAGCATCGCACCGAGCGTATTCCGCACCGTGCGTGACTCGTATCGGCGGCAGAAAGGCTGTCACGTCACCTGCCTCGTTGCCCAGAAAGGATGGCTGTGGATTGGAACCAATCTCGGCGTTGTGCTCACGATACCACTTCCACGACTGGAAGGTGTCCCCATCATTAGCACGGGAAAAGCAAACGTCGCGTATCACGGTTATTACGGCCCGGTCACTTTCCTGATGCCACTCGTGAAGCAGCCCCGCACAATTCCAATTGTAAATACTTCAAAGACACCTCGAACCATGAAGTCTGTCCAGATTTCCGGCAGCACGGAAATAATCTCTGCGAAGGAACTTCAGCAACAGCAGCAATTAGAAATGTTAGAGAAGGCGAGCATCACACCAGTTGTTGTGCCGCAGGCTGAAACCGAAAATGACGACGAGGAATCTAAAGCCAAGAATACAACTCTGACACCAACAACAACAGTCCCACAAAATAGCAATTTCGAACTTTCGCCTCAGTCTTCAATTTCTAGTGGTCTCTCCGGAAGTCGTGATGGGTCCGGAAATGAGACGCTTTTGGCACCTGGAACAACGACGCCACGGTCAACGTCTCTTTCGCCAAGCAGCTCCATCACTGCGAGCACAAACCCCAGCAAAGCACTGGTCGTACTGCGGAAGAAGAATTCCCGTGACAGCGTCTTTGCAAGAAACTGCAAAACACTCCCACGAGGCGGTTTGATCCCGCAAAATCTCCGGTTTAGTATTGACTCGGATGTGTACGGATTGTACGGAAACTTAATCAATGTTCGTGGACTGGAAGATGAAGGAAGATTTGTAGACCCTCTGTATGACGCGTTGCGCAGAAGTGATCCTGAACTGGTTGCACTGGACGCAAAGATAAACACCATGGACAGAAGGTTCAAGATGAGGATGAGTCGGCCTAGATCGTTGGATTTGTCCAACTGGTCTGTCGATTCCAAGATTTCGGTGTCATCAGACGAATCAGGAGGCGGAAGTGGAGGCCTCGCTTCAAGACTTTCAGGCGGAAGCAGCAACCATGGGATTGAAAACAATGCGGGCACGGCTACTCAGCCGGTAACGATCACAAGGCATTCATCGGATACTAATCTGGCGAGCTCCGCAGCAGGTGCAGCTTCCTCCAAGCCAACTGATTCAGCGGCAGAACAATCCACCAGCACGACGGCTTCTCATTTGAATGGTGGGACGTCAAAGAGAACGATGGGAAGGGCCAAAGCAACTGGCAAATCCGCGTCGCCGTCAAAGTCTCACCAGGACAAGACAATGATTGTAATTACTGGCGGCCGTGGGTACATCAACATGAAATCTCAGCCCCTGCAGGACCACTACCTTCAGCACACGAGCTCCGGGAGTCACATGGCTGAATCAGACGCGAAACAAGTCACGTACCTTACTGTCTGGCAGATGAAAACGTGAACACGCACATTCTCAAATGTGGAACATGACAAGAAGCAATTTTATAACAAATGACTCTTACAGATTGACTGTTTTTAGTTGTGCTATGTTAATTTTAGCGCTGCGACGCTGATTCCCGAGTGTATTTTAGTTACCCTTTGACGTTATTTTTAACTGAACATTTTGTACACAATTGACAATTACTTTACATTGATTTTATAACATCTTATCGTTTTAAACGCTTTCTTAATTGTGATCCACACTGTTTCTGTTTTAGTTCTTGTTGCATTGTTGCTCTTCAGCTTGCGCTTCTCATACACTCGTTGTATTTTAAACGGCATGCTTCGCTTAGAAACCAACGCCAGAAATTCAGTGCCTAAAATCTAGAACGTAGATTTGTACAGTCAAGTTATGGAGTTTTGACTCACATTCTCAAAGTAAATTATTACAATATTTTGATTGAATTCTTAAAGAGGAACTAAACTACTTTAATGTACGCATGCTAGTTGAATTCTTCAATCGTTCAATGTTACAAAACTGCAGAAAATACAGAAAAAGTGTAAACCAAAAAGAAAAGGTAAATAAAAATGCTGAACTTTGTGGTCGAAATCAATTTACCAATGCGTACTGCCAACTGTGAAGTGGAGTCGTCTGAAGACGCTAGACCAAGATGCTCGATGATCATCATGCGTAGCGTGATCATATACAATCATAATCATAATCATCAAGGGACCAGTTTTCTCTCGGCATCCACGCGTGTACCATGTAAGAAAAAGTACAGGTGAATTAAATCTCTTTAATCGAGTGTAAGTCGTTCAACTCGTTTGCCTTCGGCTGCAACAAAGCTGTGGCTGTGGCACAGCAGAGATAAAGACAGACAGGCAGGTGCTGGTGAATGTGGTGGAAGAGATTGTGGGGAATTTTGCGAATCTTATGCAATTCGGTGAGAATAACGCATCCTGAGTCTCCTGAGCCGTGCCATGTCAAGCCAAGACAGTAGCAAAGAATTTACAATCGCTAGCTGAGCCGAGTCTCGAGTGACGTGCGTGCGGCAAAACTTTAAACATATCAAGGAAAGGAAGTAAACCAAATAATTTTATTGATTAACGAATCAATAGAGCAATTAATAATGTAAACAAGTACACGTCACACAAAGCGTAGCGGCAGCAAGTACTGAGCACTGCACTTTGCCAGCATTCAGCATATGCCATTTGCCACCATTAACAACACGAGTACTAGGAGTACAAAAGTTTTGAGTGTCAAAGTCAAGATTCTGTGTAGCACCGAGCATGTCAAAATTATTATTCACAAAATTCCAAGACGTCTTATTGAAAGAGTTCTATCCACTCATCGACTGCCCGACATCGCCTTTGCGAGACCTGCCAATGGGTAACTCCGAATAACTGATCCGTAGTAGTTACACGAAACGAAATCTCTCTGCTCTCAGCTGATGCTGCCTTTCCACTCCTCCACGACCATTAACATCATAGCACTCTTTTGGGTTTCGGTTATGTTTTGCTTTTCAATCGCAAAGGCTGTACAAGATAATAGCGATGACCTTGTTGAACTCGAAGATAATTTTAATCCTGCCTTTCAAGAAGCGCAACAGACAGAAGACGTCCTGGCCGCTGGCACCGGCGAGCGCAACCCCGTCTTGGACTCATTCGCTCCAGTCATCGCATCAGCTAACGACACCAGCAATGTTTGGTGGATATTCAGTAAGCTGCTGACATCATGCACAATGTTGCCATTCGATTAATTCGTTTTTGTTGCAGGATTCGCGGAAATTGACATTCAATACGCGACGTGGCTTGGGTGGCTTTTCACCCCTATCGCAATAGCATTTCTACTTCCAGCTTTGATAATTCTATTTTTATACTTGACTGCTCTATTTCTCTTCATCTATAAATGGCACAGGCAAGTGGATCTCGCCTTGAAGTCTTTTGCTTATCAAGTATCTATTAATCAGTCGCAGCCTGGGTTTCATTTCAGACACGACCTAGTCCATGCTTACGAAAGAGACTTTTGGGAAGGTGCTAGGCAAACGCTTGGTAAGTGGAATTTAATCGAGTTTATTATTTCATATCGAGAGTAGTGTTAACAGGAGAAAATAGACCCAAATAATTTTTATGCAACATTTAATAGTATTTTGGAAAGGAAGTTACTTGCGTGTAGTTAAGAAATCATCCGTCTTCATCTGTTTACTAGTTGAGGACTTATTCGGCTTCTATTTATCGTCCAATTTGGCAATCGGTGCCTTAAGTTTTTCTTGGAATCCGGGTAAGGATGACGGCTGCTCGGTGAGGTGAATGCACGGATAATAAGGCAGGTATCCCTAGTTGTGGATGACATCACATCCAGGAAAGCAGAACAGTGGTAAATTCAGTTTGGCTGCTGACTTTGCAATCTTCAAGTTGGAATGGCACTCATTGTTTTGTGGGCTCGACATTTGACAGATAGTCTAGGAAGATTTGAAACCAACATTCATAGAGAGCTCTTGGTCTCTAACATTTTGTTCGTCTTCCTCGTGACGGTCGAAACAGATCTTGTGAACGCAGACTGGAACCAAGTTGTTCTACAGTACGAGAGTAGAGTTTTCTCGTCCGTGGAGTGATATACGGCATGTCTGAAGTATCGGCTTTTCCCGATGTACACTGGCAGCTAATACTCACTGCACCAAATGGATTTAAAAAAACCCCAAACGTTGTTGATCACCTTCTCTGGCAGCATAAGCAAGAAATATACTGCCCTTTACAAGAGTAACTTGAATTTGACATCAAAACTTAGAAATCTTTCTTTGCATCCTCAACTTCCACAGGGAGTGGTCCCTGTCCTTGAGAGTTAAACTTGAGTGGAATTTGGATATTTTTTCGACGATCTTTGAGCTGAAGAGTCAGGCTGTTTTCCATACTGTTGGCTTTTGTTTTGTTCAAGTACTCCTGGTACCTGCAATAGGAAGCAACGAAATTAAGCTTGTGAAGGGGTTAACAGGTGAAATGTGTACTTAAGATGGCAGCTGTAGACGTTCCTTGTGAAATGCTGCAAGCTACTCAGGAAAATGTTTTCTTACATGGTTGTACATATTGACTCGATTTGTACTGGTTTTCTTACACTTGATCGAATTTTCTCTGACCCAACTCTCGTACAATCCAGAGACACCATTGTACCGGTAATGTTCGTCGATACGGATAACTAGTAAAATAGGTAATACGCACTTACCACTGTCTGCCATATTAATGAGTGAGTATGGATGGTAAATTCATTTAGTGAAGGATAATTAAAAACACTGCACACTAAATTATTTAAGTTCAACTCTTCTCTTGCTGTTCATTTCGGAACAGTAAAAACAAAGGTGTGGTTTTTCTTCGCTTAACTTTATACACGAAGTGTGTAGTACAGTTCTGAGTCGATTGCTATATAGTATAAACTGTTCGAAATAATGACGTACATTTTTCTCTTTGAAGCTGCTTTTTGGGAAGCACAGGCGTGGATATGGCATGGTTATGAAATCGAAGGACTCGAAAACATACCTTATGAAGGACCAGCGCTAATTATCTACTATCACGGAGCAGTTCCACTCGACTTCTACTATTTGGTAGCAAAATGCATTTTGTACAAAGGACGGCTAGTGAGAAGCGTTGGAGACAGATTTCTGTTCAAGATTCCTGGTACACAATTCGAGCTTAATTAAAAACTTGCCAACCTCGTCCAATGCAATGAACTCTTGCTTTCAAAGGATGGGCCAACATGATGGAGGTATTCAAAGTGTTTCCGGGAACCGTGCACAGCTGCGCAAATATCTTAAAGGAGGGAAACCTCTTAGCAATAGCACCAGGAGGTGTATGTAAGTTGCTTACTTGCACTTGCCCTTTCTTTCTTGCTCATTGTATGTATTCTAGATCATTCTTTCTTGGTACCTTTTCAGTCGAAGCTCAATTTGGTAATGAAAGCTATGAACTGATTTGGAAGAATCGAATCGGATTCGCCAAAGTCGCCCTAGATGCTAAAGTGGTAAGTGCGACAGCGAATGCATGTCGTAGGAACCTTTTCTAATGTTCCGTAATCTGCTCCTTCTTTTGCAGCCAATCGTACCCATGTTTACTCAAAATATTCGGGAGGCTTTCCGCACAGTTCAGTGGGGTCGGTGGTTTTGGGAGTGGTTCTATTTCAAAACTCGACTTCCATTAGCTCCAGTGTATGGATTTTTCCCTGTGAAGCTCAAAACATTCATTGGCAAGCCAATTCCTTATGACCCAGACTCAACCCCAGAAGAATTAGCACAGAAAGTAAAATCCCACTTTCTGTTTTTTTTTCCTCGCCCATTTAATAAAGTGACCTCTTTTCGGTGTTTTTATTTTAGACTGCTCAAGCAATTCAACGGCTAGTATCGGAACATCAAAGAGTTCCTGGCAGCATAATCCGAGGCTTAATTGATCGAGTTTACTACACAAACCCGCAAAAAGTAGGTTAATATTGAATGCAACAATGCCACCGTAATGCCTGCCGTGCCTCATGCGCGGTAATGCAGGGGAATGGACGACAGCGGTGGTGAAGGAGAAGGTGAATCAATCAACCTCGGACTGGCAAGTAGTCTCTCTTCGTAATCGTGTTTTCGTATTGGTCTATGCAATATGAGTAATTTCTGCCCACACAAGACGTACATTTCGTAGTATTGACTAGTTAAGCATAAATCCGCGCTGACGGGCCGACACTATCGTTTCGTTCGGATGCGATGGTGCAATATACGTACTTACTGACGGCGCGGCGCAAGTATTCTCTTATCTGAGACGTATACTCTTGAGAGTCTCCCTTACTTACTTAGTATTAACTGAAACTGAAGTTTAGATTAGTTTTAGAACTTAAAGACCTCTAGTATTTACCCAACACAATCCATTTCTGTGATATTTAAGATATATACTTTCGGTGATGGTGCTAACGCTAACTTTTGTATTTATTACTCCCTACGCAGGAGAAACAGCCAATAGCCAATGGTATTGACGCCCTATGATATTTTAGTAATAATTTTAGTTATAGCAAGTGTTGTATCGCAAGTTGTTGTTATCGACTGGTTGTTTCAGCTAAAGATTTTGGGCATTGATTCCTAAAGGCGCTGGAGCGAATGCAAAACGAGTGCTAGTTTGTCCAACGTGAAACTTTTACAAACCGAGCTCACATTTTAGTGTAAACGAAAGTTTTTATTAATCTCCCAAAAGAAATGTTGAAAAATTGACCAAATAAAGAGACGCGAAACATGGAAAGGACTATTCAATTTGATTATTGATTTGAATTTGATTTTCAATCCAAATCATCATGAAAGAAGCATCGAATTAAGAAGTATCAACATTGACAATATGACAACACAATACCCTATCTAATTCCTACAATAGACATACATTTATTAGAATGTTCATTGTTGCATATTGCATTACAAGTGATGGATGATTACAGAATCAAGAAGACGGTACATTTAATTGCTGTACTCTATTTCCTAATCGCCAATATTATTAACTATTTATTACGCTACACTTGAAAGTCCACATTATTTTGAAGTCCTAGGAAGAACTACAGGACAGAACAGATGAAAGGAGAAACTGCTGATGGTGACCTCAGTGGTTCAGCCATGTTGACATTAAGATATTTTGCTGATTGATTATTGAATGCGAATCAGTTCGACATCGAAGATGAGGGTCGAATTCGGAGGAATAGCACCAGGATGACCTCTGAAGTAATGAAGGTATTTTAGCAGAAATACTACAACAGATCGATGAACATTTACTTTTAGCAAAGGCGTACCTGGCTCCATAAGCGTAATCCGGTGAGCAAGTGAGTTTAGCTCGTTGTCCAACACTCATCTAAAATTATAATTCGAATTGTCAATAACGGTAGCTCAACAAGCGTACGCATATACGGCAGATGCTTTCAGTAAACTTACCTGTGCGACTCCTTCGTCCCATCCCTTGATGACCTCGCCCTTGCCGATCTTGAACTTGAATGGTTCATTACGATCGCGAGACGAATCAAACTTCTTGCCGTTGGTGAATGTTCCTACACACAAGCACATTCGAAACCCATACATGAGTTAAAAATCATCCGCAATCGGCATCGCTAGATAAACGATTCCGGCCCGTCATCAAATTAAGTACCTGTGTAATGAACCACGACAGTTTGTCCGGTCTTTGGAAAGGTCGCTCCTGTGGAAGGACAAACAACAAACCAGCCATGTTGTAGGAATAATTTAACTAGCTTAGTTAATATGCCTCTCCGTTTTCTGTCGGGATTCCTTACCATCCCCTTCCTTAATTGTTTCGACATCGACGCCCATGACTGCTGACTGCTGAAGAGTGTTAAGTCGAAGTTGTGGATAAACCGATTTGCAAAAGTCTGACCTTGAATGCAAAGTTAGTTAATTGCCTGGTGAAGAGAGCTGGACAAGCACAACACAGAGACTGACCGACACGGACAATCCGGCTTCTTTCAAACCTTCATTCGTACAATTCGCAGTCCCAAGCAAAGACAGACGCTATAGTAAGAGGCGCTACAACGCCTTTTACTTGCATGTAAACTTTCCACTCTATCACACAACACACCTTCCTTTAGTTCGCAGACAAAGCCAACAGATTGTGACTGCGGCCTCACACAAGAGTTCGTATCTTATGATTGTGTGTCTGCTGAAACTGAAATCACTGAGGACGAGGAACGATGATTCATTTGAACTCAACAAACTAAACCACGACCACAACGTACGTCTACGTGTGCAAAATAGCAACATTTAATTCGTCATCGTCATTAGCCTGTGGCCAGCCAGCGGTCCGCGATAAGAAGCTCCAGCTGATTGCCCGACGATTAATTAGTAACAACCGACAACTGATTGGAGGCAGCTCCTGTGAAGGCAAATCAAGGTAGGTATCCTGCAAGTTGTCTGGTGAATTCGTCTGCTGACACTGCTGAGTAATGTGTTTGGGTTTGAATTGTCACAGATCACACCGGAAAGAAGTCACACTCGCGCGGAATCCGAGCCCCTGAATTCTTTCACTTGCCATTTGCCGAGCTCAGGAGGACATGTTTGCCGGATTAAATGCAGGAGGACCTTCAATGAGTAAGTGATTCATTGAGTGACATTTTCCTAGTCACACCAGGACAATCTGTTCACTGCTAATTTGCTTTTGTCCGCAGATGACCACAATCGCCCAGAGCTCTTTGAGGAAGTTAAACTATATCGAAATGCACGAGAACGGGAGAAGTATGATAACATGGCTGATTTGTTCTCCATCTTGACAACATTGCAACAATTAGAGAAAGCCTACATTCGTGACGCTGTAACTCCAAAAGAATACACTGCCGCATGTTCAAAACTATTGGTGCAGTACAAGGCGGCTTTCAAATTAGTTCAGAATTATGAAGATTGCTCAACGATCGAGAAGTTTGTTGCAAAATACAAAGTAAGATATAAATCCTTCATTGTGTTTGCCCCGCTCTCTTATGTGGTTGAAGCATATCGACTACATGACGTTTCAGGTTGAGTGCAAATCTGCCTTAGAACGAATTCAAGAGGATCGACCTATCACAATCAGGGATGATAAAGGAAATACCAGTAAATGCATTGCCGAAATAGTTGCCGTAAGTTTACAAGTTACCACGTACATTATCAAATCAATGAAATTATGCCTGTCTAATGTAATTGTGCTTGTTTAGTTATTCATTACAATAATGGACAAAGTGAGGCTTGGAATGAATGCTGTCGACGAGCTACAAGAGGATGTCCGTGATCTATCAAACACCATGCAAAGACTCAGCCTTATTCCAAGTGATTTTGAAGGACGTGAAAAGGTGCAATTCTGGATAGACACATTCGGCAAGATGGCTGCCTCGGACCAGCTGAACGAGGAACAAACGAGACAACTCACACACGACATTGAAGCTTCTTACAATGCTTTCAACCGACTACTTCATGAATCATAATTTTGGAGAGTGCTTATATGTATAACCAATAACTGTCTTTAATTACGCAATAATCGCAGTTCCGAGAAGAAGTCACCTTCAATTCAAGCGTGTTTTTTTTATTTTGGCATCAAAAATGTTGCATTGCTTCAAGTATGAAGCACGATTAATAAAATATTTTAAAATTAATTGCTCAAAGCAAAATGTACGTATCGATGTCGAAGTGCTCGCGTTTTAGCGATTAGTCTTCAATTTCATGGTATCTTAATTGCCATTTTGGAAGGGGTTTCACCTTACAAGCATGAATTTGACTTCGACATATCTCCTTCGGTGGATTTAATTCGCCGCACATTTCTCCTTGTGCGCATTCGTTGTCTTGTTCACATTCCTCCCCAATGCCTTGAACCTGGGAAATTGTAAAAAAAACCGATAAGGCTATTAATAATTGATTGTTATATTGCCCCAAACGGTGACTCACGAAAAGCTGCGGTCCCAAAATCCCGATAATTAGCAACGTACTGAAGATTTTGAATCGGAAATCCATTGTGAATGTTGGCAATTGTGGTCGTGCGCTTAGTTAAAATCTGAGTATGGCCCTCCAGTGACTGAAGCGTCGTTTCTCCATCCGGACAAAGATTAAATAACCTCTGTCACAAGGAAGGATATGCTGTCCAAAATACCGTGTGTCAATTGAGGAAACCAATTATGACAATCACGGCTTACTCGTTTGCACGAGGAAATGAAGTGCCGCGTCGAATACAGAGCATTCCAAACTCAAGAAGTACTGAAGCAAGTTGATCCTGCCCGAGTGTTAATTAAGAAAGTTAATTAATTTTGTCATGTGGATTGGCGACTAGAAATTCGGACCGTCCAAAATTGAATAGAGTAACACTAGGTATGAATTCTGTTTCAGCACTTCGCAGAAGCTCAGGTGCAGTGTAGTGAGAATTACAACACAGCACATCCAATTTAGGGCAATCACTCCCATAATGTTCCCGACATTTCACCATGACCCAATTCGGGCCCATTTTAGGTCACAGCCCCACGCTGAATTGAGTGTGCGTCATGAAACGTCGGAAGGCCTGAAGTGCCTTTGCATGCGTTTCGGAATCGCTTTTGACTTTCACCTCTCTATGATTTCATTTTAGATCCGTCACGTTTGGCTACTCATTACTATTTGGCTTGGACGAGTTTCTCTTTGCTTGAAATATGGCCGACGCTGGAGGAATTCAGGAAGAGGAATTCCAGAAGACGTTATTTACTGTCAATTTTCCGCACCCGTCTTATCTTGCACGGCGCCTAATATGCTGTTTATTATTTTCAATTTCTTGCGCTTTCATAGGACAAAATTGAATCAGGTTCATTTACTCCCATATTCAGAAAGTTGAAATTGGGTCAAATGAATTACGCGCTGTACACTTTACAAATGACTTCGGCATCGACTGCGATTATATAAAAAGGCGACCCGGACCTGGAATGACTCGAGAGCTTCCTCTTTCTTACCTTGCGAGACGTATATTTGGGTTTTTCAGAGGAGTCTTGTACAAAGATTGAATGCTAGGATTAAGAAACTTATCTCCTAGCTGTAATTTAAATGTGTGTTTTGTAATGTCGGTTTTCCGCTCAGCTCATCATTTTTGGGAGACATTCAACTCCCAGCCTTGAATTTAGACGATGACGAATGCAAAATAGCAAAATACAAGTTTGGCAATAATTATCACAACAATTACACTAAATTTGATTACTGCATACAACGTAATGGGTTTTGTGGGATCTTCGGGAAAGTCGGAATATCCAAACTGAATGCACAATAACCCAAGTGAGTGGAGAACGCTTTCAAAACTTTCAGACTCGACCATAAAAGGCTCAGCAAGTGGCAAAGATCTTCCCAACTCGAGCATTCGTGTGTATTCAGCCATTTCAAGCTTGAAATCGTAGCGGAGGAGAAAGTTTTGGTGTTTGGACTCAGACAGAGCAAAAGGAGAAAGTAATGAGACTCACGAACTATAAAACATGTGGAATGTCTTTTTCGTGTTGACCATTCTAAAGAATATTTTGATCTTGTTTACCCGTAAACATATTATTTGAGCACAAACGGGATTTCCCGGTTCGTTACGGCTTACGGGACCCAGAAGCCAAGCTAGCCAGTCGCAAGAGGTTTGGCCACCTTTATTGAAAAGAGCCTTTGCATTTGTACTCAAGAAGAGGAACTTCCAGATTCCAGAATCTTCAGCGTTCTAAGTTTGTGTTTGCTTGTCCTTCAAATAAGTCCTCGCCTTTAGTCCACTTGACTTCTTCCTGTGAAAGCCTTAATTCGACTTTCGAAGAGGGAAAGAGGCAAGAAGCAAAAGAGCCAGACTGTCCCGACTAAATGAGTCTATTGTGGTTCAATATTCCAGCATCACACTTCTGCTAAAAGCTTGAGATTCTGTGCACAACGAATCACCGCCCGAATCCGAGTGGCTGTGACCTTCAACACTGGGCTCAGCTCCAACGTTACTAATTGCATCAGTACACATGAATACTCAGGAACGCTCAAGAGAAATAAGAGGCGTGTTTTATATCGCGTCAGCTTAGGAAGCGCTACGATTCAAGGTGCTATTCAAATGCCACTTCTCCAGCATAATTCTTAATGTTTATGTAACAACTTTGACATCAGCTCCTGTTCGGGAAAGAACTTAAACGATGCTTAAGTCAGCAACTTAAAAATGGGCTGAGAATATTTCATTTCGTGTGAATAAGTTTTGTTTCACACTTTGACAATCAGTCTGGAGTCTCGTTTATATCATGAAAAAGAAAAGAAATTATCATTTCGACTAAAATCGTGTCCATGCCCAAAATTCTTTTCTGGAAACCATCTTCGAAGATTTGTGAGCAACTCTCGATTGTGTGAATTTGAATTATGTCCACATATTCATCCTGCTCCTTACACCCTGCTGTGATTCCAATTATCGCGTCTAATGAATTCTGATTCGGCAAACAAGAAAATGAGAAACACTAAACATGACATCCTGCTCACGTTTAATTGAAAAAACGTGGTCAATTGAGGAGTAGCAATTATCAAACGACGGTCACCCGTGGTGCGGTGGTGTTTATTTATTGACCATCGATACGTAGGATGATTTGGCTTCGCCAGATTCTAAACAGGAGCGTAGTCGGGTGACGTTATTATGAGAAAGTTTGAGTTCTTTATTGGACAGATTTTTTAATTGAAGCTCGTAAAACGAACACGAACTCGTACGCAGTTGCCGTGCGTCATACAAAACAAGGTGAGGTTACTTATTTTGACACCTGGCCAGTAGCCATAAAATTGTAAATGCTGAAAACATCAAATAAAATGGGTAATTTATGTATTTGTTGTGAATTTTGCGTGCAAGTTTCCGAAATAATACCAAAGTTCATCGTTTCCAGTCCGTATTTCACCACGCCAATTGGAGATTCAGTGAACAGTCATCTATGGCATTAGCAATTTGAAAAATAGACCATCCCACGAATGGAGGATGGTTTAGGAGATGAGTTGGTCTGCGCCATGTTATCTCGGTATTTTTAATATTGAACGGTGAAATGAACCATAAAATGTTTATTTAAATGTTTACTAGAGTAGACTACAGACATCATGCTATGCTGCACGACGAAGGGCACGGCTAACGCGTGCCCGCGTCGTCAGCGTCGGTTTATGGCTGAACCACATGTAACGCACAATCCTACAAACCATTAATCGTCTATCGATTGTTGAGTTTTCTGCAATTCTTTGACCTCACCAGTTTCTAGCTTCTCACTCCACTCGACATTTCCAACTTTAAACTTCAAGGCCTGTTTGATTTACTTTTCTCTGTTCTGAATTTCAGGTGTTGACATCCCGAACAAAAATCGGGTCAAATGAAGTCGAAATTCGCAGACGCCCGCAAGTTCATCTCAATAGCATGTAAACAACCTGAGTCATGTTTCGGGATGATTCAGCCATTTTTTGGTTATTGGCCGGACCCGCACTGTACCAGGAAGTCTTTGTATTTGCTTTTAGTTGGGCCAATAAAAGCATGTTGCATGCATACGGAAAACGGTTTATTTACTAATAAAACGTAATACGCACACAATGACCTCAAGCGCCTAATAATATTCCACAATTTGATTTTCAGCTGTTATGCTGTCAATGATGGATTGTATTTGGTTGCGGTTTAGTGGTAAAAATACGTCAGGCTAATCACAACGCTAATTACATGATTTGAGCTCGAGCGGACCGACGCTGTGGTACGACGGTATTTGAATTTAACAGCAGTAGACAGTTCACGCGCACGGAAGTGGAATTGCGTTTGTACTTTTACGCTTCGCCAAGCTTTAATAATACTCATATTACGGTTCGGTACGATCTACCGCGTCTGGACTGGATCTGGAGACACTTGTCTGGAACGCAGCCTGTATTTTGAATTACTACGTCGGACATCCACTCTAAATAGTGTAGGGATCGGCGGTGCTTCCAAGCACGTGTTTTTGTGAACACCACACACAAATTCTGTATGAATACCAGGGAGTTTGAGACAGTTGAGAAGGCGTCCATTTCACAAAATTTTCATCGGGTTTCCTAGAATTTGATGAAAGGTGAGCTAATTTTATTCGCTAATTGCTTTTATTCTAGCTAATGTGAATTGAGAATGTGCAAACACTTCCCGCAGTTGAACGTTCGCTTCAGGCTAGCGGGATCGCAAATTCTTTCGAAGTTAATGCGAATGCAGTGCACCCATAAATGTAAATGTAATTACGGTTTGTTTTGATACAAAACATCAGGGGAGACAATGGAGAAAAGAACAATGAAATGGACATCAATAATTACAATGCGATGTGCCGTGCGTCGCATGTGGCCCGTGTCAGTGTCAGTCCTTTGCATCAAAGCCCATCACAATTAGTTCGTGACCCGTTCTCAGTGAGCCCATTCTTCTGAAATTAATACTTTTAATACGAACTTGTGCCTTGCTTTTTGTCTCGTATTTTTTTCTATTTCCAAATTGATGAATTATTGTGTCGACGGTTCAGTGCGTAAGACGTCACTCATCACGAGATCAGTACGACCGAATGTTGACAGATTTTTTGCAGGTTTCCATTCCAAGTTCTGCAAGGTGTGCGTGATTGCGATTTATCATTGACCTTGCCACCTGATTAGTTGTTTTTACACGTCTCTCATTTGTTTCGGTGCTTAACTCGGGCCGAAATCAAAACACTGAGGCAGAGGCGAGTCTGGGTATTATTTATTTATACTCCGACATCGAGATTCGAGAAACTGTGAGTTTTCAACTTGAGCGAGACATCAAGTGCTTCGTGGCCCCAACGTCACGTAGCCAAACAGAATCCTCCTGCCTGCCTCCTGTGACAAGATGTAGTGCTCTGGGCTGTTCATTTTCATGCCAAATCCCGGGCTACTGCTGGCCAGTCAATCACAGGCCAACAAATCAAATTGTAAACTAAAGTAAAAGTGACGGGACGCAAAAGCGAAACAAGTAGCCGTAGAAGTATCATCACTTCAAGTTGTCCATTATGATTAATAGACTGCCGCGTCAGAAATTCTGCGCCGTGGACGACGGACGAGGATTCTGATTCTGGCGTGGTGGCCTTGCCAGGCAGGCATTAGCTGAGCAGGGGACTTTTGGGAAATGAAATCGGTAACGGGCTGGACTCTCGAGTGTTGGCCGTTCTACGCGTCAGCGTCTCGTCTCAGTGCGTTTAGAGTCGTTCACGACTCAGCTTCAAAATAAATTCATTAGGTTAATGCCCGTTAAGAGTTATGCGTATTCGGCTCTCGCTTGCCACCGCGATTCGTGATTGAAATAATTCGATCATCGCATTTCATCAGGGAATTTAAAACGCCGCGTCGTGCTGAAAGGATCTTCGGTGTGAGTTTCTCGTTCTAAATTAATTCTAATTTAAAATGTCATCTTTTCAATTCAGGCGTCGAAGAAACAATCACAAGACGCAGAACACACACTTCGTCCTCTTCGGCTCTTCGCTGCCGCGAGTCGTGATTGGAACCAAATGGGAAATGTTTGCGTGTTAAATGAGCAGGCAAGTGAACGAGAGTGATTTATCCGCAAACTTCAAGAGGAACTGCAGACGAGAATCTTTTCTTCATGGTTTCTTGACTACCGAACCTGTTATGTTCCCTGAACGAGTGCTATTTCGCATTTTGCCTTTGAATAGGAAGTTAAGTGAAGGGGGTTGGTTTTAGTTTGCTTGATTTGTCCACTTGACACTTTTCTTCATCTCGTGCTCTGAAAATACTCGTCAGCCTCTGCTCTCCTTGCACACATCACCTTTCAATGCCGCTCTCGTCAGGGCACTCAAGCCAAAGCCAAAGCAAACCGTTCCATGCGACAAATGAAGAGTGGATAAGAGACAATTCAGATGTGATTTCACGCTTGGAAAAGAGACCAAAATGCTCAAGTGATTCGGTGAAACAAGTAATTTGGGGCTGGTGATTGGTGCTAACAAAGTTTCCAGTCTTGTCTCGGGCGAATCGCGTCTTGTGTTTTGTGTCCGTGAGTAAATTTCCTTTTAATCGTGTGCGCTGTTCTACTGAAAGAAGTTTCTGCTTTTTAATTTCGAGATTTTCTCCGTCAACGTCAACAACTCCACCAGGGACTTGAGACCAGTTTTAAGAAAAGAAGTTAATAATTTTTATAATCCCTTGACTTCTATCGCCTTTGCCCGTTAGCACGTGATTGTCGAAGTTTACAATATTTTGAGACTCTGCTCGGGAAGGACGCTACTTCAATTCCTGAGCAGTTCAGCTTCACCTTCTAGCCAAGCGTTTTAACGTGTATTGTTGTCAAATTAGTTATGTGTGAATAAGTCCCTTGTGTATCGGCTTCAAGTGTGCAGACAGTTTATGCGTGATCTGTGAAGGGAAACACTTTCCCACAAAATCTACTTCTAAGCTAGAAGATCTTCATTGAAGAAAGTTTTAACTGCTCTTCCTGTAGCGCAGCAGCAGTGAAAGGTGTGTCCATTGAACTGGAAACTTCATTCAAATTGTGCTCCCGCAGTTCCACTTCCACTTTACGTCTTGAAGAAAGTGGTAGCTCCAGCTTTAGATAGTTTAGAAATCAATTACAATAGAAGCGGCATCGAGTCAAGTGACAAACAAGAGAGCAGAGATTTCAATTATAGTTTGTGATTTGTGTGGGAGGAAGTTGGAGTTGGGAAAACTCTTGTTTTGTCACCTTTGAATGCAGAGGTGAAGACTGCCGGCCGAGTCATTCTAATCTTGTAATAATAACCACCTAATAACAAGGAAACAAAAGGTCACCACAATCATAAATCCATTCACTTCCACCTCCTACACTGGAAACCACAACTGACAAACTGCATGCCCACTGACAAATACGAAGAAAGTAAGTGACAATTTTATTTCCCAGCAATCGTAAAGACGAAGAAAATGAAGACGTAAAGAGAACGATAAAGAGAAAGCGACAGCGATGCAACCAACAATAAAAGAGCAGTAAAGTGGGCCGGACAATTGAAGTGTAGACAATCATTATTTTATTTGGTTTGTAAGAAAAAAGAACAGTTTGAACTTGAATTGGAAAAGAAATAATGATTGGATCATTGTCGAAAGTTTGAACACATAACAAATACGATAAAAACCCCTTCGAAAAAAGTGAGATTTTTTTAATCCCAACTTACTGGATCTCCGACGCGTTCTGAACTCATTCTATCCAGCACCTTGAACTCGGATTATGGAATCTTTTGAATTTAATGCGGTGCCTGGAGAAAGAAATCGGTTAATTAGTAGTGATCAAAGTGGAGGCTTCGTTAATAGCAGTGATCAGCTTCCCAAGACTCGCATTGTTCAGGGCACTCGTAATTCAATTAGTGATGATAATCATTCCAAACCTCCAAAACAATCAGTGCTGCAGCGAAATACACCAGGTAAGCAGCTTCCTCTATCATTCCTCTCTCATTTCCTTCAAGATGAACAATTATTTAGCCGCGGACATCACCGCGTGGAAGTACAGCTTGGAGTAGTGTAGAATCTTAGAATTACAGTTAGATGGATATTTTGGGTACTGCACAGATTCAACAAGGAATCAACATAATTTCTACAGACGTTTACCCGCATCCGCATCAGTGTCCACTTCCTCATCGCAACGAGAACCAGTGCAATCGCAAGACGTCAGTAAAATGGCAATGAGTGTGAATATCAACGTAAATCCAATCGACATAGAGTCTCCATACCCAGTTTACTCTTCTGGTGCTCGTCAGTCCAACCAAATTCCAAAAGCAACGACAACCACGGTGCAGCTGAATGACGATGGCCATTGTTCAACTTTTGTGAGACGAAACACAGATGAAGCAGGTAAGAACAGCATGAAATTCACCAACTCGACCAAATCATGCTAAACTGCTAACTAGTTCCTCAGAATTCAAGTTGTACCGCAAATTGTATTGTTAATTCATGTTACCAAAAGTTCAATGACGACTCACAAGCCCATTAAGGAAAAAAGGGTGGCAAAACTATAGAATTGTGTACGCACAAGCACCAAATACAATCAATCAACTCATCACTGTCATCGCACTGGTTCATCACTTTGCGACAAATATTATTGTCTCTGCGCTTAAATAACTGCTAATGGTCATGATCTTGATTTTAATGGCGAGTTACGCATTAATTAAGAAGTACAGTACAGAAAGTTAGTGATTTTACGCACAAAATGTCGACTCGACGGCCCACAAAGTAAAGAATTGAAGACGCTACTCCAAGGTCGGCGTACTCACATCAGGAAAGGCATGCAACATATTTTTGTATACGCGAGGAAACTCATGCGAAATACGCGTGGATGCCAAGAAACAATCTGAGCTCACAGCTGAGCAAATTATTATTTTTGTAATTTGTAATTTCACGCTTCTTTAATAATCCGTGTCTCATTCTCATTCCAACTCACAACTGGAAGGAATACAGCCTGCATTAATATTTGTAGAAACAATCGCAAATCGCATTATAGTCGGTGCAATTTAGTAATCAGTAGAAATAGAATCTCATAATCATCTTTCAACTTCACGATAGTATGCGAGTGATATCACCACGCAATGCAATTGATAACACGTGCAAAATTCCAAATCCAAGAATACGGCGGAGTATGAATACGAAACCGTTCAATTTAGAATGGGAGCAAATTAATTTCGTGGAATATCTTTTAGTGAAGTGATCAATCCGTGCATATTTGGATTTCTCTGGATCATTCCTCATACTGTAGCTTTTTATGTGTGTAGTTGTTTAGCCGAAGAATTCTGATATTTTCAACAGCGGCTGTGAGTTTAGAAAATTCTTGCGTGGCATGGATGGGGTAAAGTGAGACTCGTTCCAGTTTCGTGCAAGATCTCACGGTTTGACACTTTTTGTTATTCTACTCCTTTTCGCGTTCAGGCTTTCACACTTATAATTTCGCCAAATCTGTCAAATCATAACCAAAATTGATCCACACTTATTCAATTAGCTAGGGTACTTTTTACTTTAATTTTATGCTCTCAGACCGAATGCACGTAAACTTTTTGCTTTCGCTGATTACTTGCCGGGAAGGTTTAGAAGAAATGGCGAATGGAATTTTATTACTCGGTGAGCTCGACCTGCAATATTTCATCATCACGTCAATGTGCCTTGTTACGTCAGTTCGTCTTTGTCGTGTTCTCCTTCTAAGTTGACACTTTCGGTGCTTTCTTTTTTTACTACTGCTTTAATTGAGTTTTTGATTCAAGTGCTTAACGACCAAAAAATGAGATGATCCGAGTTTCCAAATTCCGAAACCTGGGATCTCGTGTTTCACACGCATTTCTTGTCTGACACGACACGGGAAATAGACGGAAGCAGGCCTTTTTACATGCCCCGACGACAGAATACTCCACACATTATCGACACAAGGAGCCGCGGTGCGAGCGACACGGGAGAGAAAGAGTTTTGTGCAAATAAACTTTTTTGCTCATCATCTAATCTACATACTATAAAATAGCGTTACGTAAGATCTTTCTTTGTCCTTTTCTTTTAGTTAATTAACAGAAAAGGTTCTTCTTTTGCCTCATGCATAAAGTACACATAAATCAACCTCAATCTTAGCACACATCTCACTCGCACTCGCAGTGGCAGTCTAGTCTAGTTTAGTGTGCAGTGTGTGTGCCGTACCCCCGCGTATAAAGTGTTTGGAATCCAGAGACAGAGACGCGCGACCAAAATTCTAGACCACCGGAGCAGACAGGCAGACAAAGTATCAACATGATCAAAGATCCGAACCTCTTTTCCTCCTCTTACATCATGTGATAGGCATGCATATAATCTAAGAATTCCCTTAATTAAGGTCTCAATATAAATGGCAGGCATGACATTTCTCTGAAAGAATTTTGGCCACCAACATAATTTCGCTGATGCTAATTTCTCATGCGGACGAGGTCTCAACTTGCCTCTTGCTCGCACGCACGCCTAGAAATGAACTCTTCTTTGCTCGTGTTGCTTGCAGGTATCCAAATGCTCTCACCTCCACCATCAGCATTTGAAGGTGGTGGAGACGGAAAAGAAGCCGGGCATCACAAGAAGAAAGGTCGCAGTGCGTCCACGCCATCGGCAGCAAACAATATCGAGCTACATCTCAAAAACCGTCGAAGCAGTCTCGGCCAAGGCGTGCCCCCAAACGAAGACGATGACGGCCCGGTGGTGGAGCTGAACCCCGTGGAGCCCGACCGTGAAACATGGTCCCAAGGCTTGGACTTCTTGCTCTCCATTATTGGCTTCGCGGTAAATAGAATGCGATTACGCCGAGACGATGATACTAAACACAAAACCAATCTTGACTCTAGCAAGATTTTTATGCGTGCATTTTCTGTGTACAGGTGGACTTGGCCAACGTCTGGAGGTAAATAATTCGGCGCAGCAGGGCGCCTAAGCTCTTGGAGAGATGAATTACATTACACTACAACTTTTAAAATTTACGGCAGTCAGCATTTTTATGAACTTGTTTTATGGCACTATGAATATTTTAATTTTTCTCCTTGCAGATTCCCGTATTACTGCTACAAGAACGGAGGAGGTAAGCGCATACATGTGCTTGACTTGTCTTTTGCTTTTCGCACCTGTGCTTCGCTGTGACTGCCGATTGCAACTTCCTAAATTCAATGCCACGGTTAATTAACTTGTAATTGTCAAAGAAAAATACTACCGTTTAATACCTCCAGGTGCTTTTCTCATTCCGTATTTCCTGATGCTGGCGTTCAGTGCAATCCCAGTCTTTTACATGGAGCTCCTCCTGGGCCAGTCTATTCGACAAGGCCCAATCAGTGTTTGGAAAATATGTCCACTGTTCAAAGGTTAGTCAAATACGCAGCGGTATTTAATGTTGTCCAATGCCTTAGTATGCGTCAGGCCTTTTTCCACTCCATCGCGTAATAAACTTTGTTAATTAGTGCAAATATTTGCCGGGCGCCAAGCAAATATTTGAGAAACAGACGCTAAAACATTTAAAAAGCATTTAAATTAATTTCACACAAACAAGAAAGGCCAAGTCCAAAGTTCGTCCAAGTCCACATGGTCATTAAAGGGTTAAAGTCAATAAAAACAATTACGTTTTCCAGGAATTGGATACTGTGCGGTCACAGTCTCGTACTTTGTCTCTTTTTACTACAACACAATCATGGGCTGGTCACTTCATTACACAATCAATTCGTTTTCAACACCTCTGCCTTGGACGACGTGTAACAATTCGTGGAACACGGACAACTGCTACATTCCACCAATACACGATGACAGGGACGAGGACACGTTCGATGGGAGCGGCAGCAGCAGCACGACAACGCTGGGCCCCACGACGAATCCTTCTGCCTCGGCAGATCTGCTGACCTTCAGAAACGCTTCGTCCTCGTACTCGATGCCCCTGACACGTCCGGCGAACGCGACGTCTCCTGCAAGTGAGTACTTTCGGTAAGTGAATACGGTTCATTTTGAACTTGGCTTGTCCCAGCACAGAAACCAGGCGTAAGACTGTAATGTAATCAGAACATGAGATAGGAAGAACTCAAATATATTCATTAGTTTGGCGATTTAATAAAAATTCTGATTTCTTTCCTTTGAACTCGACCGAGGAGTTGAAATTCCTGACTCTGAAGGAACGAAATGAAGAAGGATGAAAGAAAGTGAAATTAGCATAAAGCGAAAGTCGCGATCGCGACGGATATTATTTGGTATGGCTAACCTTCACTTTTTAAAGTTTTATGAGGTTACAAGAAAACGATCTCCTTCATCGTACGTTTTGCGCGTCGACCTTCGGCTCAGGCGTTCGGCTCGTAAATATGAGCACAAACGGCTTGTAAAAAATTTTATTGTTTTCAAAGTGAGAACCTTGAGCGAGCGGAGATTGAACAAATGGCAAATCAATTTCTTAAGTTTCAGAGAAAAATTAGTTTCTAAAATTAGATTCTTGTTCTCTGGCCGCATTCTGTGAACTTTTCGCTAAGAGGATTAAAATAATCAGACCAAAAATGAACGCTGGGCTAGGATTCTTTTTGAAATTTAATTTGAATGTTGGAAACTTAAGAAAAGTTTGATCTAATGACTTATCATTATGATGGAAACGAAACTCCAGCATAAAATGGCAGAGCAGACGCGGCTGTGGCTTTGAGGTCGGGTCCCTGTTTAAATGTCACCGTTTCCATAAAGCAACCCGCAAGTATCCGACAGAGCAGAGCAGACGGTGTCTGTAAACCGCTGCACTGTATTTTGAATTCATGAATATCAATTTTATGAAAATAATATGACTGAATCTCATGAAATCAAATACCGCTGACGAATCTGCATGTAAATGTGCAGCAGCAACTTCCATCATCCCCTTCCGTCAGCCAACAAAGCTCCCGTCGTCTGTTTACCCGTCCTGATCTCGTGAGGTGATAACGAGGCCTGGAATCAAAGTGAAAGTTCTTGTTTCAAACCTCGCACAAGGTGCATCAAGCCTGAGATTACAACAGCTTTCACAGGGCGAATAAAAGGAGTATATAAAATCGTATATTAACTCCGCAGAAGTGTTCTGCGACCTTCCGGTTGATCTGACTCGGATGACCTGGAAAATGTGGGAAGGAAGGAAGAATTGAGAGCCTCTAATCTATGTCTGCCTCTGCAATGAAGTAGTTTGAGTCGTAAAATGTCTACTTTTCACTTTCTTTTCAATTCACTCGCGAGCCCACACGAAAGAGAAGAAATCCTTCATAATATTTAAATTATGTAAGCGAAAGCTCGACTTTTGAAAAGAAGCTGCATCCAAGAAAGCGGAAAATGTACAAAGAAAGAGATTGTGATGTTTTTGGCTTGGCCCTGAATCTTCTCGCCTTGATCCTAGTCGCGACCATGCGACCGACGCGACGTGACAAAATGAAATACGGCCGTTGTTTACTTTGGTCAAACATATCGCAATGGAAGAGTGCTGAAATTGTTTGGTGTATTGGAAATGAAAAGCCAAAGATGGACGCGATGATGTGCGGGTTCTTGGAAATTGGTTATTTAATAGAATAAAAATTAAAATACGTTCTTTCTTACACCTTCCCATTCAAGGCCAAGGAACGTAAATTAACTCAATAACAATTCATACACGCCATTTATGAAAATAATATTCGTGCACCTTTTCAAAATACCTTAAGAAGCTTAAGAAGGTTTCCAAATGTGTCAAAGGTTCATGTGTAGCAGAAACTTGAGGATCATTCCGCGCACTTTAACCTACTTGCCTCGCTTCGCGTGATTGAATTTATGACAAAATGAAATGGTGGACAGACAGATTGCCCTGACATGCTCCTTTACCAGATTTCTCGTCCAGGATTTATTGCTGCTACAAATTCTACAACGTTAATGATAAACTTCATTTTTATTCTTCGGGATTTTTATTTATTCTGAGCATGAACGTGCACCGAAAAATAAGGCATATGACCGGCTAGACTCTAGACTTACTGCCACAGCTAATGAACACGAAGGAGATATCAAAAGAGTTACGAGTTTCCGAGACCAGACCGACTCTGGTAGTCCGTGAGCTGTGCGATGGATAGTGATTGGTTCCGGTTATTTGCCAAAGATTCCAATGATACGGTTGACTGAGAATAAATAATACGCACGCACAGTCCGGAGAATCCAGGCACTCGACTACCGCCAGGCTTTGACGGGGAAGCAGAATTTCGCATTTTATTTATCATAAACTTTCCAAACTTCCTGTTTAAAATCTTTGTCTCGTTCTCGCACACACTTTCCCCTCTCTCTCGTTCCTCGTTCGATTTGTCTGTACCATTTATGAGGCTTATGCACACTCAATTTTTGTATTTACAGAAACAGTGTTCTGGAAATGGGAAATTCAAATATTGAAAATCTGGGCTCACTTAAATTTGATTTGGTTGCCTGCGTCGCCATAATTTATTGCCTTCTCTACTTAATTCTCTTTCGTGGAATTCGAAGTACTGGTAAGTCTCTGTCGGATTGTGAATATTAATACTATGCCTTTGCCCTTTGCTGTTAGCAGACTTATCTTTCACATTGACATTCTCTAAACATTAATTGCCGGCAGCATCAGTCATCATTTACTCTCAATTAATAAATGCTCTGGTTCATAATTTTGATTAAAATTTGCCATGATTGTCTTGTCGAACAGGTAAAGTCGTTTGGTTCACAGCTACGCTGCCGTATGTGGTTTTGGCGATTCTCCTCGTGCGCGGATTACTCCTGGAAGGTGCTTACGACGGGATTTACTACTACTTGGTGCCAAACATGACAAAATTAACAGAAGTTGAAGTTTGGTCTGATGCTGCCAAACAAATCTTTTTCTCAAGCGGAGCTGGCTTTGGTGTTCATCTCACTTATGCAAGCTACAATAACTTTCACAACAACTGCTACCGGTGATTCTCATCTCATGTGATTTTCGAGTCCATTGGAATGAATGAGGACTCTGACCGTAATGTCCATATTTTTCAGAGATTGTCTCGTGACATCCTTTGTTAACTGTTTCACAAGCTTGTTCTCTGGTTTTGTCATCTTTACATTTCTTGGGTCAATGGCTACAAGTCAGCGAAGGCCGATTGAGGAGGTTGTGAATATCGGTACGTAAAAACTGGCACTGAATCACGAAAACAGTTGTTGAAAATTTTCCATGTGCATTTATTTCACAGGACCGGGATTAGTTTTTGAAGTGTATCCAGAAGCAGTTGGTTCATTACCCGGTGCCAATTTTTGGTCGCTACTTTTCTTTCTCATGCTAATCATGCTGGGAATCGATTCTGCCGTGAGTATTTCGCTAATATCTTCAAAGCGATGT
Source organism: Mesaphorura yosii (assembly GCA_009869945.1). NCBI lineage: Eukaryota > Metazoa > Arthropoda > Collembola > Poduromorpha > Tullbergiidae > Mesaphorura > Mesaphorura yosii. The sequence continues at coordinate 8,444 of WIXG01000406.1, read as the reverse complement.
CGGCAGCGCATTCACAAGGCTCACTTTGATGGTTGCAGATGGGCGGGTTGGAGTGTGTGGTCACGGGAATTACGGACGAGTTTAAGAATGTGTTTCGGCATAAAAAGCATTCCCGGGAGTGGTTCATGGTCGGAATCGTCGTTGTATCATTTCTAATTAGTCTTGTGAATGTGACCCGAGTAAGTTGATTGCTCAGTGTTTCAACTTCGCTAAGCTCGCTCGAAGCTACAGCTCCTCTCGAACTCAGATTTGTCCCATCTTCCATAATTATGTCGCCTTTGATCTTTCATCCTCGTAATATACCTTGCATGATAGTCACGAATGTACAATTTTGTAGAGCTTTAAACTTTGGCCAAGGTCAAAGCTGTAACCTTGCTCCCAATTCCGATTTTCATCGTCTCCAAAGCTTTGTTAGTATTTTCCTTTCTTTGACCTTGGCAGGCTCGTTTCAGGAAAGAAATTTTCTTAGAAGACAAGCCAAACGGCCAGAATCTTGTAAGGTCTCATTTGACTTTCATTTTAATTCGTTGCTCTGCAGGGTGGAATGTACACTTTCACTTTCTTCGACACTTATGCTGCTGGCAGCTCCCTTTTATTAGCTGTTTTATTCGAAGTACTGGTTGTCTCATGGGTTTATGGTAAGAAGGCATTAAAACAGCTTTCACGTTTCAACATTACGTAATTCAAGCAAATATGAACTTGACTGAATCCAGGGTTAGATCAATTGTGCGCGGACGCTGAGAAAATGCTGGGCTCCCCACCAGGGCTGTATTGGCGAATTTGCTGGAAGTTCATAAGCCCACTCTTCATTGCAGTACGTTCATTGCATTTCCATTGGCAATGTGACGAATGATGGAATGGTTTCGTACTTTCATGGTTTCTGATTTCAGATAATAATCATTTTGGATTTGTGGACAGCCTTGCCAATCAAGTATGACGAGTACACTTATCCTGATTGGGCTCAAATATTTGGTTACATCTTCACATTCATTCCAATTACGCTGGTTCCGATTATTGCGTGCACGGAATTCTTCCGGTTTCCGGGATCTTGCAAAAAGGTACTCCAAATTCTTCTATATTAAGTCTATATTAAGAGTTTAGAGTTCTTACGTTCACTCTGTTTGTGTCTTAGAAATTGGCGTATTCGATCACACCTGAGAATGAGCATCCGATCATCAAAGACACGAATCACGTCAAGAGATTCAAGAGCTCCCATTGGCTGTATATACGGTGATCAATTAACGATGAATCTTGAGCGAGCTTGAGCTCAAATCGAGCAGGCTGAAAGCTGCTAAACACTCAAGCTTCAAGGCGTTTGTAGTGTTCGTATTTGGAACAGAAATGAATCGTGCTATTATGATTTCTCTCTCGTTTCACTCTGTAAGGCATTATGCAGGTCATACAAACTTGGAATCGCGGCTTGCCGTGTTTCAGCTTAGCAGTTAATTTTAGTTTGGGGCTGGACTCCACAATCTTATTACTTATTACTTATGAATGTAGAGTTTTATTCTTATCAAGTGTAATGTACAGTTTTAGAAGAATTAATTTATGGTTGAAGTATTTTAGATTTTAAATACTTTTAGTTTGTTGTGCTTTACAAGGGCAGCTAATGTCTTAGCGCGTGATGTATCGGCAATCGGCAGCTTAAATTGTTCATATGTGTTGAGCTGATGTGTCTAAAAATAAACCCCATACTTAATTGTTCATGAGTACGCGTCCCCTTTTGATTCTAGTATTCGTGTGTTGATGGCTAACGTCAAATTAACGATTGTAAGGTCGGTCCCAATTCTAATCTTAAATCCAAACATATCTAATTTTCTGGGTCATAAATTGAATGGCTCAGGTCGGAGTTAGTTTTCGTAGCGAACCACTTGTCTTGATTGTGTCATAGAATATCCGTCTGAAGGTGTTCATCTTTGCATCTTCCATGTCAGATTTGTACATGGCTCTCTAGCATTGGATCTTGGAACTAAAATTGATCGTGCAAAATTATTGAATAAAAGAATAGCGTGTCATTGATTGTTGTTACGTAAACCACTCTGTCTCTCTTTCAAACCACTCTTTCATTTCATTTCCTATCAAGAGCATTCGCGCGGGTGCGTCCATGCGTTCTTACCGTTCGGATTTCCGCTAGGAGCGTCAAAGAATTCTCCGGGCTATGTCTGGGTCTCCAGTTAATTTCCATCTAAACGTCTAATGATTTGGGCACTTGCACTTTGCGTCAAATAATTGCCACTTAAAATGCCTACAATTAAGAAGATCTCACGAAGAAAATTCCGGCGTGTGCATCCCGCTCCCGCCGAGCTACTGGTAGGCCGTGAGCGTGAGGTTCATGCCGTGCCAGAGGTGCCGGATTTGCATCAATTACATCGGCGTCGAATTTCACCTCCTCCAGTCGCACATTACGGACACCCAGCCCGTAGACAGACGTCAGTACTAAAACCGAAGGGTAATTCTGATTACACTCAAAGATTCTGAGATAGTTTCAAACCAAGAGAAAAAAGTATCGCATTTTGGCAATTCCATTCCAGTTGCACTGACCACAATTCCAGTCCATATAGAGGAGCTCGAACAGCACCTGGCGCCGAAGGCCCTGGAACCGGTAACAGCAAAGGAGGAAGTGAAATACAAAGAGAAGGCAAAGGAGCAAAGTACACAATTCCAAAGGGACAATGAAATCTACGAGAAGCTGCAGAGTGAGGGCGAGGGCGAAGAAAATGCGGACGAAATGATTGAAGGTACGCAGAAAGCAGGCATGTGCCATGGCTTGTCGCGACTGTAGGCAGCTTAAAAAGTGGCTACTTGATTCTCTTTCCATTTCAGATATTGTCCTTGGTGAAGGCCAAGTGTATGACGACCCGGACAGGCCGCTTTGGTCCTCGGAGATAGACTTCCTGCTCTCAATTATCGGATTCGCCGTCGATGTCGCCAACATTTGGAAGTAATTAACTTGCAGTTCCAATTTAGCTTGTCGGAGATTTAGCAGCAACTAATTAGCAAATTCTGTTTGTGTTTTCAGCTTTCCGTTCTTGTGTGTCAAATATGGTGGAGGTCTGTTAGATTAAGTTTCGTATACTAAAATTTCAAATATCACATCCAAGTTCGTTTCCCACAGGATTATTTCTCGTGCCGTACTTGACTATCTTGATAACCTGCGGAATACCGATTTTCTACATGGAATTGCTTGTCGGCCAGTATGTAAGGCAGGGTTGCATAAGCGTGTGGAAATTGTGTCCGCTGTTTAAAGGTGTGGGCGTGTGCATGGTCATCGTGTCCTACGTGACGTCGTTTTCGTACAACGTTGTGCTTGGGTGGGCACTAATCTACATCTACGAGTCTACTCAGTCACCACTGCTCTGGACAAGGTGTGGAGACGCGCATGACCACAAAGAAGTGTACTGGACGGATGCAAACTGCACATCAACCACTGATTCGGAGAATCATGAAACTGAAGTCGTGGTTCCAAATGCAGCTGAACAATTCTTCAAGTAAGTTCAATGTGGGCATGATTTGGAGTATTTTGGATTCTAACACGGCTTTGGTAAGCAATTTGCATTAGGTTTTATTAAGTTAATTATCAGCTTGATCAGATAAGGTGTTTGCGAAGAACTTCCAGAGATGTTTAGGTTGCGTTCCAATCCACTCGACCCCTAACATAACTGTTGGACAAAAGTGCGAATCATTTACTTGCTCTCAATTCTCGAAGAGCGCATTGTATCGACTAAATTCTTACGTCAGCCAGTGTATTTTGCATGCACTTCACAAATTCTCCGTAAGACTTGCAGGTGGGATCAACATCGTCCATTTTACCATCTACAAGCCATAAATTCTTGTTCAAAACTGTCATAAACGGCCTGCCACATCCAAAATCTTGACTAACCGAACTCAGCCTTGCAATTATCAACAAACATGTGACCCATCTCGTGAAACATCTTTGGAACATGCGCATCCTGGTTTAAGAACAGACAAAGCAAAGTGTACTCAATTTCGCGATTTTCGCCTGTATGAGAATTTGAGCTAACTTATGAAAGTATTACCATGAAATGCTGAATTGAATTGGCAGTGATCTGCTTGTCAATATCCAGCTGAAAATTGGAGTTTTGACGATTGTTAGTTTGTAGTTTCTGCTTTTCTTTTCAGATTAGAATACTTTTACTTACGAGGTTTTCTTTGTCCAATGCGCATTTGACGACGCACTGTTGACAAAATTGATTAGAATTCGAATGCGCATTGACCACGGCGTGCAACTGATTAGGACCTCACCTGAATTTTGTCTTGGTACTCATCCTTATCTGGAAACGCGTCCTTGTGGGCTCGCATGCATTCTCCAAACACTTTCAGTTGCTTTTTCGCAATGATCATCATGACTTTCTTGCAGTTGAAGCTGGTTACCTCAGGAGAAGGAGAGGGAGCGTCAGATGACTGAGAATTCTGCCAAGAAGTAACAGGTGATCAGTGACTGAATCTGACTGAATTTCAGAATATCGGTGGTAATTTTAAGAAAACTCTTCTTACCACGAGCGACACGCCGTAAATTATCACAAGTAATAGAACCGAATTTGAAATTCTTAACGAGGCCATGATTGAGGATCGATATTGGCACCAACTGTAAACCAGGACTGGAAAGAGTTTAATGAGGACGCAACTGTATTTAATCGCCAATCGCATTTTTTCTTTTTTTAATGGTGTTTTTAATTGAAGTGCCTTCCGGTTACACGGGAGTGCTTGGACAATGCATAGAAGCCATGATTCATTAGCGCCGATGCTGTTGGCTATTCTGAAGAATGTCATGAACCTTCGTTTTGAAAAATGACTGAAATGCACGCTCAATGGTTTGGTGCTGCTACTCTTGGTTCTTGATCTTTTATTGTGAAAACAAAACCATTGACATGTGCAGCGTCCTTCCGGTGTTTCAGCAGGTTCATTAAAACTAACGAAGTGATTTTGTGTTTGCATTTTGCAATTTTGTTATGTGGCAGAATTTAAACTGCAGTCGATAAGCGTGGACGTTGAGAGCACGAGTATGCATAGTCAAACGGAATGAGCACCAACAGGGGTCATGTTGACGTGGGACAACTCATGAACGTATTTATGCACATGGGCTTGAACTTTCTGTTCAGCGATTTGCGATTTCATTGATAGAATGGCCATTAGACATGAATGTTGCAGTAATTGTAAATTATACTTCATAAAATTCATTTCAAACTTGGATTTCATTATTTTATTAGTGTAAGCTTTCGCGTATGACCTGCCGCGGCGACCGATCCTGTGGCATTAATGGTCAAAGTGCACGCTATAATTCTGCCCGTATTTGCCCACACCAGTCGCATTTTGAAATGAAAATGATCAGGAACTTGACAAAAATATTTTGCAAGTTAAAATGTCCCTTTTACCATTTCAGGAGCAAGATCTTGGAAATGTACGAGGTCGTAAATCGAACAGTGACGAAGCAGTACTCCATCGAAGATTTGGGACATCCTGATGACTCGCTTGCAGTGATTTTACTTTTCGTGTACGTGATTCTGCTGCTGGTCCTTCTTTTTGGCATTAAAGTTACGGGTAAGCCATTTTCCTAAATTCCAACTGCGAATGCGAAGATTCATGCTTACGTTCACTTTACTTAAACGTTTGAATAGGAAAAGTGGTGTGGATCACGGCGACCCTTCCGTACTTGATCCTCGGTATGCATTGTCCCATTTTAATGATTTCAGTTTAGGTTAAAAAATTAATTACTATCAGTTAATTATAATAATCATCATTTTAGTAGATAACCTTGATGCTCCCTTTGTCCATGACACAGTCGGCATTAACTCATTGACGTAATCCATTAAATTAGAATTACTGTTTTCATTTAAACTGAGGCAGGTGACTGGCAGGCACAAAAAATGCGTGCATCTTTTAGCTGCATATTACACAAAGGGTTTAGACTTTAGACTTGGAGGCAGGAATATGAATGACTTAAAAATTGGAGCAAGCTAGCGTACTGCCGGGCAATGGCTGTTCTCGGTGCCGATCTCTCTTTAATTTGTTGATTGGCTCATGATTGCAGGAGTTTTATTGTTCCGTGGGTTGACGCTGCCGGGCGCAAAAGATGGGTTGCTGTTCTTCATGCGTGCGAATCCGCAAATTTTGGCAGACACCGACGTATGACCCCAAAACTAAAATCTTGAAACTCTCATCCCAATCACGACTCTTTCAATTTCCAGACATGGAGAGCTGCCGGAGTACAAGTATTTTATTCACTTGGAGCTGGCTTCGGAGTTCATCAGACATTGAGCAGCTTCAACAAATTCCACCATAATTTGCTATTGTAAGCTCGTTCAGATTTTTGATCAACTTGTTTACTAAAAAGACCTTACATGTTTCAGTGATTGCATAATAACAGCGGGCATAAATACAATGACGAGTGTACTGGCTGGCTTGGTGATATTCTCATTCTTGGGAAACATGGGCTACGCAATTCGGGCACAAGTGGAACAGCTCTCCGAGTACGCGCAAGGTAATTTCTAACTTCAGTTTCATTGTCATTGTGAATTAGTTAAGATTTGTTTTCAATGTTTAATCTCGGCTACAGGTCCTCAGTTGGTCTTTGAGCTGTTCCCACAAGCGATGGGGAGGCTGCCAGGCTCCAACTTCTTCGCGTTCATATTTTTCCTGCTTGTGTTTGTCATTGGAATGGACACTTCGGTAAGATCCTTTGAATTATTCTTGTTCATGTGTTGATTCTTGAATGTATGTTTCTCTCGCCAGATGTGCGCGATGCAATCTATCCAAGTCGCGTGTATTGACAACTTTAAGGTCCAGTTCAATCGACATGCCCACTCCAAAGAAGTATTCATGTTTGTGGTCCTCATCTCCTCATTCTTATTCGCACTCGCTTGTGTAACTCACGTACGAAGCGTAGACCTGATGATGCGAAATAAACTTAAGGTAGTACTACAATTTATACGATTTTCCATTTTCTAGGGCGGAATTTACATTTTCCAAGTTCTTGACAAGAATTCTGCAACTGTCTCGTTAATTGCGGCTACGCTCCTTCAGTGCATTGGCCTAGCATGGATTTACGGTCTAGCAATCAGAATCTAACACAGACCGAACAGTTCACTTATTCATTGTTAAATCAACCTGTCTCGTATTTGTACTTGTAGGAACTCAAAACCTCTGCAACATTGCGGAGTCCATGACCGGGCAGTACCCAAGCATTTACTTTATCATCTGTTGGAAATATATTGCGCCATCATTCCTTGCAGTAAGATGAGGCTCCACTACAAAATTAAGGACCCGAACTTTAAATACAGACATCTCTCACCCCTGATCCCCGATTTGCTGCGGCTGCGACTAATATTCGTTAACTTGTTAGATCATTCTGTATTCAACAATCGAAGAAGTGTTTGCCACGTATCCAGAGTTTGATGGAGTCGCAGTTTCCACGCCGTATTGGATTCTTGGCATTTGTCTGGCCTTGGCACCCCTGTTGAGTATACCAATCACGGCAATCAACGTACTCAGGAAAATGAAGACCAGCGAAGCGTGCAAAAGCGTATGACATGACTTCCACCAATTTCCAATCGTAACGCGGCTTATTCCACCAGTCCTACACCATCGCGCTTTGTGCCACCCGACTCGTGATACCCTATCTTATGCTACCCCGCCTTGTGCCACCGTCAAGCAATATGCCAAGCAACCAGCTCAGGGCAAGCCTATATCTGCGTTATCGTTTTCATCTTTATTCCTTGACTAGCGGCCCGGTCTTGCGCGCCTGCGCGCGCGTGAATTTTCTAGTTCTTTACTTCCATATTACTTACATACAGGTTTTGATCAATGAGAATTGAAATGAGGATGGTATTAAGACATGATTTCTTTAATGCTGTGACTGCGTATGCATTCAATTTTGTACTTTTTTCTTGTGTGACTGATAATGTACTAAAGTTCAGAATGGTGTAGAAGAAGTAAACAATATTTGAATATTAGATGCGAATCGTGCCAGGTTTTAAGGGATTTGTGACTAAATTGTCGACCCCGATTAGCATGTCAGACGTCTGTCTCGTCTCTTATCTCGACAAGATCGGGCATCGAACCCAGTTCGTGCATCATGAAACGTGTTTACATAGTGCACTAACTGAGTCATGGACTGTCCAGTTTGCATGGAGCAAATAGAAGATTTCGTCGCAGTTCCTGTAAACGCAGACCTTGAGCAAGTCTGTCGTCACAGGTTCTGCGGCCCCTGCCTGGAGCGGTACTTAGAAATTGACGAGAGGCGAGTGGGAGAAGCACACTGTCCATTGTGTAGAACAGCGTTCGACAAAATCAACATCATCCCGTCAAACAACGTACAGGACAACGGCAATAACAATTCAGAAGACAACATCCAACTGGTGTACGACTCGGGCCCCGTAAATGCCGTACAGCATGCGTCTACTCAAGAAGATCAACTCGTGGCTATG
>WIXG01000405.1:0-62849 GCA_009869945.1 Mesaphorura yosii | reverse complement strand
GCGTTAATAATGCACTAATAAAATCCTTGGAAAACTAAGGCGTAGTGGAGGCTCGGCGCCGCCAGCGCACGAGTTGGCATGGCGTGGCATGGCGGCGTTCAGGTTGTCTTTGGTAATTGAGTTGGCAAGTTGATTAGTGAAGGAGAGTGAGCAAATTGGATTCCTCTCGGGAATCAGCAAGCCAGCAGCAGCAGCAGCACAAAGTGAACGAACTTCTAGCTGGAGCTTCAAAGCTGCAGTGCAGTGCGTAAATTCGTAGAGCAGAGCTCCTAACTAGGAAGGCAACGCCGCAACGGCAGGCACCAAGCACTAACGATCATAGAATTACATTATAATCGCTCTGATCTAGCCCGGCATTAACACCAGGAACAGCATTACGGTGTGGTAGTGCTTTGTAGAGATGAAGAAAGATCCGCATCCGAAAAACTAAATAAACGCAAACTACATTCATCATCTCCGCTCCACTCCACTCCACTCCACTCGAGTCCCAATCACGTCTAACTTGATTCTTGATTCCTGCTCTGAATCGAACCAACCCAAGCCAAGTCAAGCCAGAGCCTTCACCGTTCGTCCTCGTATTAAATTCAGCACAGTTCTTGAGATCGTCGCTCATTTCTCACTGGAATCAAATCACACGACTTGCCAGCAGCGGCGTGCAATGCTAGCCAACGCGCGCTTTCTTTGCTCTATTTCAATATCCGTACGCATTCCTTTTCGTATTCGTGCTTTATTTGCAGTGAAGTGCAGCGCATTTCAGTGGATGGACCGGAATTCTTAAACACAAACTCACAAACATCAAAGGAGTCAGTTGTCTCGTACATCACACGCAGACGCAACGCACTCGGCAGTGGAAGGCTAAGGCACAGCAGAGGCAAAGTGAGATGATCTCATTGGACTTGGAGAAACTGGATCATGGACTTGATGGCAAGATGATGTGGATTCAAGCAAATTGAATTACTGCGTGGCTTGGCTAGCTGTTGGTGTTACTGTTTGCCTGGTGTACGATTGAATTGGGAACTTTCCCTCGCCGCGTTGTGTGTAATTCAGATTACAATTATGAATTGTGCATTACAGTGCAGGAAACAGAATTTGACTTGACGCAAGAAAAAAATGGGCCTCTTTTCTGTTCCGCTTTCTGCTCAGTTCAGTTCAGCTTGGGCGGGCCTGGATTGGTCGCTCGCTTCCTTTTGAACACCTTTTTGTGAACTCCCCACGAGTAAAGCGAGCGTGAGTTTCGGCTACTGTGATGCAAGTCAACCCGCACTGCATCAAAGCTTTTGAAACATTGAAATGATTATTGCACCTCATTTTTGTGGCAATTGCTTTATAGAAAGGTTTCCTAGGATAATTACAATCCAAAATTCTTTTTGATTATTCTAAACCATTTTCGCACTGAAAAATTTGATACTTTGATTAATTGATCCATCAAGAGCTCTTTCGCTCTTACACTCTTTAATTAAGCTTCCCGGCGCACGACGCGCACATAAATCTCTTCGGCCGGGTTCAGCAGAATGTTCTTCACCTGAAGCTTGAGTTCTTCCTTGAAATCTGGGCCCTTGACGATATGGAAGGCTCGAATGATCTTCGCCAGAGCCGTCGTGGCCTCAATAAGCGCGAAACGGGCGCCGATGCACATTCGCGGACCCACACCGAATGGGACGAAAGCGTAGTTTTGTACTTCGGTACGGTTCTCTGGTGCGAAGCGGTCCGGGTCAAATTTTTCGGGATCAGGCCAGTATTCGGGGTCGCGATGCAGCAGCCATGGCGGGCACTCGACGACGCAGCCTTTCGGGATGGTGACGCCCTTGATTACAACTGTCTCTCTGCATTCTCGGTGCAGAAATCTGTAGAGGATTTTAATTCGTTATAAATCATATTCATCCGCTAAGTCCATTTTTCGTTAATTTCTTGAATTGCTTACATTGGCACTGGCGGATACATTCGCAGAGTTTCGTAAATGATCTGCTCCACGTATTTGAGTTTCTTGCAGTCTTCGGCTGTTATCACATCCTAATTTTAGGCCAAGACATTAGAACATTATGAGCTGGAGCTCGGTGAGGGTATGAGTTAATTAATTTGTCACCGTACCAAATCTCCAATCTCGCTCATAATCTCGTCGTAGGCCCTTTCCTGGATTTCAGGGTGTTTCGCCAGAAAATGAAGAGCAAACGCCATCGTGTTGGAAGTCGAATCGAAGCCAGCCATCAGGAACAAGATCAAATTATCAACCATTTGCGTATCTGTCATGAGGTAACGTGGCACCTTTCCTCCCACTTGCCCAAGCTTTCGGGCTTGTTCAGGTTTAGAGGTCGAATTGCTCATTTCGTCCTCCTCAGGCTCCTTTAGAATGTTTGTCGTCAGCTCTCGGGACACATCTTCATTCCCATCCTCTGCAGCCTCCAGCATAAGTCCCAGCAGATCCTGCACAGCCTGAGGCTTCGATCTTCGGAATCCGATGATCCCACGAATATGTGCGTCGATCTCATCCCAGAAACGGTACCGTTTATCGAATCGGTTGAAGAATCTGATGAAAGATCCGAGACCAGGGAACATGAGGATCAGGAACACAAGGGCACTGAATGGATAATTTAGCCAGGCTTTGATGTTGAGGTAAAACGAGTCCTTAAAGGCGTGACGCGTGAGAGACATGAAAGATTACTGATAAACTAGCGAAATATCCCAGACAATCTACTTACATGCTCATTCCTCTGGCAGTTGACATCCATCGCGAACGCGGTCTTGGTAATAATCTGAAACGAAAGCCCCTGCGCCGTTTTGTAAGCCGGGACGGACTCCTTTTTCCGAATTCTGTCATCGAGTACCTCCAGTAGAACGTTCTCAGCGTCGTTCATGACCTGAGCTAGGGTTTTCAGCTTCTTGGTGGTGAAAACTGGATTCATGATGCGCCGAATCTCCTTCCAATCATTGTCGCGAAGCCGAGCCAGATTCTGCTCAAACTGGAGCGTGTCAGGTCGATTCACAAAATTCGCGAATTGACGGACGAAGATTTCCTTCACGATGTCTGCATCGACGATGTTGAGCGATGGTCGGAGCCCGATGTAGTAACCGAATACGCGTCCGTACTTTGCTCGCCAGCCCTCGAGGATACCCATCGTGTTCACACGGCCGTAAGTCAGCTGCTTGGCGTTTCCCATCCAAAAATCGGGCGTGGGTCCGTCAATCCCCAGGCGGGACCAAAGAGATAGGGCTCGTTTTCTGCTCCTGGAGTTAATAAATTCAGTTCGGTGCTTCCGAGAAACGGGAAGAAAACTTACCATATGAAGTACGTAACGAAGCCCGTGATGGAAGTAAGCAGCAAAATGGTGACGGGCACCTCGAATCCAAGTAACTTCATTGTGAACCAGCAACTAAATCAGCACAGCAGCTCACACGACAAGGACAGATCGTCGAATGAAGTGGATTGTCTTGTTAATTTGGCCAATTGCTACTCCAGTTCCTTATCAGTGATATTCCCCATGTTCTGTGGTATTCGCGACAGGACACCGGACGAAGGTCATCAAACAGCAGCATGAAAACAGCTCACCGGAGTGTTTCCCGTATGATAACTGCTCACAGCTCACTGCTGATAAGCCTTGTATGAGGGTTTTCCTTACAATTTACAAATCTATGCAATGCTCTCAAGCTCAAAGATGATGCGCCCACGCCGTTTAAGCAAGCGACGATTGGACTAATTAATGGACTATTGGACTAATGGTTTTGTAACCAGGTTGAAATACAATTTTGCATTGAGGCAGAGACCCCACTTCATTCATCACGGCGAGCGAAACTTTGTACTGCATGTTAATGGTGAATGGTGACGAGCATCAGAAAAGCTGATTCGAATTTATTAAAGGAATCTTCTTGCAATTTGCAATTCATTCCCCGACTGTCGCAGTTACTCAGTCATCACTAAAGTCTATTACATCATTCAATGTGGCGTTGATTTGCCAGTTGAAGTAGTCGGCAGACGTCAGGAGCGACGACCAGTATCTTTGGGCGTAAACAAGCAATTGTGAGAACCCGCGCCAATTAGGTTTTAGGCTTTGCTGATTAGTCGATTATTCACACTTACATGATTGTGTACACGGAAAAAATTGTGAAGGACGCCGGAAAGCTGTACTTCTCTGATTTATCCGCCCAAATCAATGCTCGCCTCGATGGCGGCCTGGCCTTTGACGGTTTTAACTCAGGCGCGTAGGCAAGCTCCATCGGCTCCTCCGCCGATGCGGCGCCATCGCCAATCCCATCCTTGATGTCCTTGGCCCTTAGACTCTGTAATATGCACACAATTTTAGCTGAGAACTGAATCAGGAGAAGAATAAAAATCCAAGTTCAGAGGACATTTACCACTTTCCGGCTCAGTGGTTTGTACTCTTCATCCACCTTGCCACCGGTAATCCATGTGTGAATTGTAAACTGGGCCAGGACCAGAAAAACGAAAAATATGCAGCCAACCATCCAAATGTCGATAGCTTTCACGTAACTCACAACCGGTGTGCTCTCTCTGTAATTAGTCAGGTGTCAGATCCCAAATTAGATGACCGATTAAGATAAGATTTATATCGCAGATCAACTGCCGACTTACCGGACCGCGGCGAACATTGCTGTCAGCGTCAGCAGTGTGGTCATCGAGATACCGATCCGTGCTTCAATCATACGAGCCGGCAGAAGGAAACAGAGCGTTGTGATTACAATGTAAAAAGTGCTGGCCAAGTATGTCTGAACGATGTGGTAGCTAAGCTTGCGTCTAGCTGCCAAGACGAATGTCAGCACCTCAAACATGTCATCCGGGTCCTCATCTGTGCTCTTATGCAGGTAAAGGTCGCGCTTCCCCGTCGACTTCACCATGACGTCGAAGCTCGGGAGTGTCAGGTCGTTGAGAAAGACGCCATTCTTGTACCAGTTAAGATTCAGATCCTTCTTCGGGTAGGAGACTGAAAGCAATAGCGAAAGATGCTGACTTAGGCAAAGATCAGTCAAGATTTATTCGCTTACAGCCACGAATTGCAAAGTTGCACTGCTGAGTGTCTGCTGGATATTTATGGAAGTCCATTTCGCAGTCCATCTTGACTGTGATTCGTGTGAGGTACTCAAACCATCCAACTTCCGGTATGAATTTGATTGTCAATGGCCGCGCCATGAGCGTTGGTTGCTTGATCGAAAGCAAATTCTCTAAAATCGATCGCAACATTACGCGAGTTCCTTCTTGCATGGCGCAATAGCAATTAATTCAGCATGTCTCACCCATAAAAAGATTAGGTTTCCAGACTTTATCCAGTATGTACGGATTATTTAGCGTGATCCTCTTTGCCCGCACTTCCTCTTTCGTCATGTTCTCAATCGTCGGTAGCCCTGTACCTTTGCCCGCCGTGTGAAGCCCTGACTTGTTATTAAAGTACATAATCCGGTAGTCGGTCCACATAACCTTCAGCTCCAGGTCGATGTGCAGCATTTCGTTTAACTCGTCCCAGTCAAGGATGTTGATTACATTCACATAGATGAACAACGGGATCGGATTGGCGTCCGGATCTTTCGGGATTTCGTACACGCTGTAGTCTTCTGGGAGCAGGATGTCATTCCGAACAACCTTCGAGGCGACAGGAGCACCAGTACCAGTTTGGGCTTGCCTGCGCTGGCGCTCCTGCTCAATCGCCTCCAGACGCTCTTTCTCTTCGTCATAGTCCTCTTCTTCCTCGTATTCGTCGGAATCTGTGTCCCGAATCTTTCGCATAAGGGCAGGCATGGTTTCTTGAAACCGAGTTACTTCCTCATTGGGAAGGAGTGAAATTACAGTGCCAGGCTGATTCCGAGGCCTTCGGCTGGCAGTGCAACTGGAAATGACGAAGGAATCAGGAGTCTTTCGCGGCTTAACACAATTTATGTACAACTTACTGGTCACACTAAAGAATTACCTCCTCAAATTCAAATTTAAGACCAAGGAAAAGATCCACGCCGAAATTATGGTTCTGAGATCCATGAATTGATTGATGAGATTCGAGATGTGCACAAAATTGCACTAAGCAGCGTGGCCGCGGTGAAACAAAACCGAAAGCAGTAGTGTTAAAAACCTATAATCCTTAAAAGGGTGTCGAATTCCAGTTCCACTTTTTGCACTGGCCACAGTCACTAGTTATATGATTCGAAGATTCGATAATTAAAGTCATTTAGTGCTTGCACTTAAAATCTTTTGCGTGTAGCATTATTCTCATTGTCAACTTTGTTCAGTGCCGTTCCAAACGAGTTTATTCTGTCGTCTTACGAAAAGTCTGAGCCCAGCTTCCGAATATTTGAATGCTCTTAGCTGTATCAGTCAATTCACTGGAGTTAATGCTGAACTTCTTAATTTAAAGACTACTTCCTTCATCAATCAAGCTTACACAGCCTCCAAAATCCAGTTCTTCTGTCACTGTCACGTCGCGGCCATTGTCAGTCTATCACGAACCAAATTAATCTCAGTGGATCATCACTCATCAACTTGTTTGGGGAGGGACACAGCGGCCGAAGAGGAACACAGAACTGAAAATTTGTCCACGCCTGTGCATCTTAAACGCCAACGTCAAGGCTCCAGCCGTTTAAATGCTAGCTTTGTATTGTGGTTACTTTAATTAAGAGAAATTAATAAAGGCAAACAACTGCAATGAAACTAGCAACTACATGGAACCGCAGGGGCAGTCTCAAGAGACTTGCACCGAAAATATTTTTACCACCCGAATTACCCGAAGCCGCAGCCAAAGAGACAATTACCGAACTCTGAGTAGACTGTGTGAGCGTCGGGCCAATAAATAATTCATTAAAATGCATGTTTTCATAGAATTCGTGTGCCAAATGTGCGAATACGTCATGCAGTAAATGCATTAGTAAATTATGGGCGAGCAAAACAATAACTTGTGATGTTTACGATACAGGAATGATGCCAAAAGCTAAAGTGCTGTATGCGTTACTTACTGTAATGCTAATTAGATGAACTTCGTGAAAAAATTACTCACGACATGTGCAATGACAACTAACAACTCAAGAAGATCGGCAGCATGAATGCGAATTGATTGCTGGCTTGGCTCGGGTTCGGTAATTCGCGTCGTCAACTTAATTAAATTAGTAATTTAATTATTTCATTGTCATTTGTCAGAATTGCCTCAATACTGGCAGTCGATTCTTCTTCGCATGCATCGTCATCGTCTCGTCATATCATGAGAAACCTTGAACCAGAAGACCCAGATTGAGGCCGACCGGAACTCGGAGCCTCGTATGACATGTGAATGAGATCGAAGTCAACAAGAACAACTTGAAGAACTATGCACACAACCGTAAATTAACGGGATGAGTGTCGTCGTGTTTTTCCACGTACGGTTTCTTTGCCCTGCCTTGCCTTATCTTACGTCAATCTTAATTCCAATTCTCATGACGTACCCGCAGCGCACTTCGCGACCCGCATTCAGGCATTCATTCAATGCAGCATCCCACACTCAATTTAGCACGTCACTTTCTGAAATATGGCAAATTAGAGCCACAGGCCACAGCATACAGAAACCACGACCACATCGGCATTGGTGAATCGCAGAGGCACGGCATGCTAGTATCAAAACTTTTTTAATATCGTCAGTACAATTCCTAAGTGCTCTTTTATACTCGGCCGTGGCTGTGGCTGTGGCTACGCTTGCGATTGTGATAAGAATAGAACGAACGAACAATGAAAGTGAATCCTTACACAAACATCTGCAAACTTTTTCACGTGTAAATACAAAAAGTTGGTCACGCTACGTACGATGTACATTCACATCAGCAGCAGTAGGCAGTAAAGCACAGCCAGCTGCCTTCCTGATAGCCCTATTTTGATTCTAATTTATTGCCAGTTGTACTGTGCACTCCGTCCACCCACGATATGACGACCTCAGCAGCGTAGCGCTCGGGTTCCAGACTGCTAGCATCAGCATCCAGTGCCAATATTAATTTACAGTGCTGGCACGCAGAGCAAAAGCAAATCAGAAATTACTACCAAAATAGTCAGCAGTCAACACGTCAAGTGTGTAGGTATCAGAATCCAACTGGGAGTTGGTGCTGGAGTTCGTGTTGGTGTTTCTGACTCAACAACATTTAGAACATACGGAAGTATTAGCTTAAATAAAAGTAGTGGGTATTAAGAGAGCATTCATTCCAGTTGGAGCCTGGCCTGCAGCTAGAGCTGAACCTAGCAAGTCGAACTTTGATCTTCGTCAATAAGGCCTAAAAGTGCATTGCAATAATTCGGTAGGCGGTTGGACACGTTAATTGAAGTGCTAGTGTTGAATGTTGAATAAACAGTAAAGTAATTGTTTCTTGCTAATTGATCTTTCAGTGTACGATCCTGGCCCACAGCCACAGGCAACCATGGCCCGCTTCCTACCCTTCATCCGGCCCCGTGGTGGCTTCATGGAGCTGCTGTGCGTGCTCCTGATGCAGCAACTTAAGACACAGTCGACCTATGCTCAACATGCGTCCAGTTATGCGTGGAATCAAGCAAAGGTATGACATGACATATGCCATTAACTCAGTGTAGGTCGTTGATGACCTGACGTTCATTATTTGATTTCCTTATTCTTTAGTACGCCCACACGCCCCGAACCGTTGGATCTGTTGAACTGAAGGACATTGCGAACCTTCCTGAGGTTGGTCGTCAGTCCACCGTTACGTTCGAAAACCTGCTCGACCCAATTCTTATTCCACGTGTACCCGGAACTGCAAATCACGCCAAAGTCAAAGCGTACATTCAAGAATACATGAGGAATCTTGACTGGACTGTCGAAGGAGACGTATTTGAGGACACGACTCCATACGGAAAGAAGCCATTCGAGAACATTATTGCTACGCTGAATCCTAATGTACCAAGAAGGTGAGTTTGTGAATTGAATTTGCGTCATTCAACTAACAGTTGCCAACCACAAAGGCCCAAAGCTGCCAAAGCGTATGCAAACTAATGATTAATACTTTTCATATTGCTGAATGCAGATTAGTCCTTGCTTGCCATTATGATTCCAAATACTTTCGAGAGAATACGTTTATTGGCGCAACCGACTCAGCTGTTCCATGCGCCATGATGCTGGATCTAGCCACAAGGCTGAAACCACAGCTCGATGAGTTCAATTCGTACGAAAACCAAAAACACCCTGGCTACCCGAACCAGAATGTGACGCTTCAGTTTATTTTCTTCGATGGCGAAGAGGCGTTCCGTGATTGGACGGACACCGATTCAATTTATGGTGCTAGACATCTTGCTGCAAAGTGGCAGAAGACTCCGTATCCGCCTGGGCAGACGACGACCAACTATTTGGACCGAATCGTACGTTAATTTAATCGAAACTTGCCAATCAAGCCAATAAAAGCGCAGTTAAGCTAATATTTGCCTTATTTGTCCCTTTTCAGGACCTGATCATGCTTCTCGACCTGCTCGGCACTCCGAACCCCACAATCTACAATTTCTTCGACGCCACGTCACACCTGCACACAAACCTCGTCAACATAGAAAAGGCCCTTCGATCAGAGAAACTTTGGAGTGGGCGAATGACGCGCAGCACAATATTCCAGCCTCAGGCCTCCTACAGCGGCATCGCCGACGATCACATTCCATTTTTGCGCCGAGGAGTCAGTATCCTCCACGTGATTCCGACTCCATTCCCCAGCGTATGGCACAAGGAGACTGACAACAAGGACGCACTCGACTTTAACACGATCGACAACCTGAACCGCATTCTTCGTGTGTGGGTCACGAGTTACCTTCACCTCCCGCCTCCGAAACCTGACTCCAACTCGGGCACGGACGCGGAGGATTCTTCCTGACTAGAACGCCCTAATGGCGAATACGGCAATACAAATTCGGATCACACAGAATTATGACTAACCGTTCTTTCCCCGTCGGATGCCAACCAACAGCAACCAGGCAGTCACCACCATCACTACAACTCTGCTTCTGCCCCACGTCTGGGCAGTCAGCAACCAATCGACCTCAACCTCCTGATTGTACTTTATATTATCTACTTGACTGGGCGCCCGGTGCAGATTTTGTAGAAATTAGATTCTATTTTTATAGTTGGAATATTTACGGAACGAGAAAGACAAATGACAAATATTGCGATTGTGACCCGGAATTACCACTGATTAAATTGATTTGCTCATTTTAGTAAATTTAATCGAGAACTTGTAGTTGTAGATAAACAGTATTTATTCAAAATCTGCATATGAGTGTTAGGAAACTATAAGATTTAGAAATTCACACATTCGATCACGGGGTTAAGAAATTGTAGAATGATTTTTTATCGATCTGGATTTCGACTCCGTCTTTCTTGCACAGTCGCACACAGGTTTGTGCAAGTTGCCTAATCTTCCTTGCTGCTCTGGATCGAATTATTTGTTCGTCTTGAGAGTCGGAGCCTTGCAAGGGAGCAACTCCAGCCGCCGCCAGAATTGTGTTCAGTCTCTGAAATCGTGGGGTCTCGTCCCCCAACGGCTGCGGCTCCGTCTTAATTTGTATTCCTTCCATTTCATTTTGAAGTGGAGCTTCAGCTAGAGGCATATCCGGGTCGGGACTTCGGCTTGGTTCAAGCGGATCCTGCTCCGGCTCGTCCCCATTCAGCAGCCCATTCGTCATAGCCCCAAATTCAGTAATAATTATCTCAGATGACCGCAGTGCACTGAATTTGCATTCAGCTTCTTCCTCTGCCCAATCGTCTCCGTTGATAGGTATTGTGTCTTGTTCTTCGTCCGGGCGAGGACCTGAAGAATCTGATCGAGATTTATTTAGGCGTGAACGTGGACTGATAAACCGGGCTCGTCGACTTCGACCAGATTCGGATGCTGATGCTGGTCCACTCTTTCTCTTGATTGGTTCTGCTGATGCTGATACTGGTACTGGAGCCGAATTCGATTTCGACGGCTTGAAAGCATCCACGTTGCCCCGGAGTATATTGATGCACGTCGAGCATACAAACTTGCCCGGCAGCACATCGCGATTCTTCCCAGCAATACTGTTGAAGTATGTCAGTACTCCAAGACGAGTAGTATAAACAGGTAGCTTATGCACGATTCCGTAACCACTACAGGCTCCTCTGTCCTTATCGGCTGAAGTGGGGTCGGGCTCTTCGACGTACGAGAATTCTTTCAGGTGGTGGGTACAAATCTTGTCACTCGCACCGGGTTTGAATTGATTTTGTATCTTTGAGTGGATTGCTTTACGCGTCTCAGCGTCCAACTCGGACCAATCTTTGAAGCCGGGCTGAGCACCCAAATACTTTCGGTGGCAGGCGACTCGGTAGACTGCACCGATAAAGCAGGTTCTTGAGGTTTGAGCCGGGGCGGTCACCGAAGCTGAAGGCGGATTTGAGCTTGCCTGGAAAGAAAGACAAATATGGCTTCAAATCAAAAGCAAATGCGTTGATGAAGAATAATTTTCGAGAATTACTGTCACAAGCTCGACAGGCTGAGTCCGGGAGGGTTCTTGGGAGGCCCATATTCCAGTCATTCCAGTTCCAGCACTGCTGACTTTTTTGGCTTTAATATTTGTCTGAGTCCGAATCAGTCGCGGAAGAGTGCTTGTGCCGACGACGACAGCCGTCCTGGATCGAATGAGAGGTGGCGGCGACGATTGGGTGCGGGTGGAAGTTCTTATAAGTAATGGAGGATCAGAATGGGCCAAACGAGACGATGAAGCCTCAACAACCACCGGGCGAGTGCGCCGGGAGAATTTCCTCATCCTTACTCTCAGGATACTCCGAAACGAGATAGAACTCAGTGTTAGTCTTTAGTAATTAATTGTTATTTAATTAGTTAGTAAATTACTTACAATTGACGTCCAGGAACAACTTCGAGCGAAAAAATTCTCTTTCAGTAGTCAGAAGGCGACGGATGAAGACGACACAGCACAACATGGGACACGGGAAAATGAGACAAGACGCAGACACAAAATTTGAGGACTTATTGCTAGTAGGTTTTTATCAGTATATCAGTGAATTGGCCACAAATACCAATTGACTAATTGTGATTCTACCTGGCCTGAGGTAATTGACGAGGACTTTCCCTCAGTTCAAACAGTAAGCAATGAGCATCTCATTCGTCATTTCCATTTCGATGACATGACCAGTTTACGAGTGCTTACGAGAATTAGGCCGACAAAACCCGAAAGCGAATAATAGCGAAAACCAACAAAGAGCATCTGCTGCATCTGCTTGAGAGCGTGCATTCGTACATCATAAAAGGCGGTGAAGCCGAAGGGATTTCCGCTTTGGCATGTCCGAGTCGAATCCGAATGGACCGAACGACGGGCAAAGGTTTGGCATTATTGTGGCTTTGCCTGTCTTTGCCTCTGCACGTTACAAAAACATGCCAAATACGGAAAACAGAAAAGTTCATTGATAATTGAATGAGCACTCGGCAATGAGAAATGAGACGCAGCGCAGCTAAGCGAGTACGGCACGGAAAATGTGAACCGAGGACTCGGAATTCACTAACTCACAACCATAAATTACGCATTCATTATGACCATTTTCCCAAGAATGTCTAAATTGAGTTTTGAATTCTGCACGCATGATCCGACAAATGATTAATTTCGTATTCATTGTCATATCCGTCGTCTAAAAATAACAAACAGTTCGGTGGCATGGCGCACCGCGGCGGGTTGACTAAACTCAAAAATCCATTAAGCCAGCACAGCACTGCTCCGAGTTTCGAAACCTGAGATGATGAATGGTCAGTCAAGCAAAGAAGCAAACACAAATCCCAATACGAAATAACGCAATCAGGCACCAATTCACAGACTGACGCAAGATCAGAACGAGCATCGAGCTGCATAGGCTAGTAAAGGGCCACCTGAGAAGGGAGACGGCACGAGGCTCGATTGCCCCTTGAAGGCATTTCACGTGGTGCGGTGCGCTCTACTGGACGAAAATCCCTTTAAATCTCTTTGCGTATGCAAATTGGACTGCAAAAAGCACGAGTATGGCGATTTACATAAAAGGAAATGGACCTGGGACACAAGTTCCCAACAAGAGCGCCTCCACGCGCCCGATCGGGCTCCACCGTCCCTCCCAGCTGTCATTCACACCACAAACTGGGCATTCCAGCCCGCATCGCCGCCAGAATCGAGTCCGGAAGTGGCAGGGCCGAAGAATTCAGAGCACATGGGCTCGAATTTCCTGACGCGCCATAAAAGGAGATGATTTCCTATTTTGGGCGATGCGCGAGATCGATGGTGCGATGAGAAGCAGCAGCAACAGCGAACAAGATCTTCTTGCCTGCCGTGAAGTACACGTACACACACAACTACAGAAAGATGAATCGAAGGAGGAGGTGCTTGATCAAAATTTGAACGCAGCGTAAAAGCTTTGCCTGCTTTGCGTTTTGACTTTACTTTGGTTGTGCGAGTGAATTTTTAAACAATGTTTTCAAAATATTCGACTTGCGTCATCGCCTGTTCGTTTTGGCAGTGAATTTGCAGATTGGGGAGCAGAGATTCGAATTTCGGATGTGTTTTGAATACGGGAGACCGGGTTCTAATTTTATTCGGGCTGCTCATTACACGCCGGCATTTTTGCAAGCTGGGCTGCTTCTCGATTCTGATTCTGGAGCAGGCCAGAGTCAGGGTAGTAATAAGGAAGCGAATCCGCATCCACGCGCGGTATGAAAATATCACACCATCTCGTTAAGCATCCACAACGGCATGGCATGCATGCGGCAGATTGTTCTAAATTTGGAAAGCGGGCTCGTATTTGCTCGTTTTGGCATGAATACCCAAAATAAGCAGCAGCGTGCGAAGAAATTAGGCAAACTTCCATAAATTCGATACTCGACCGAGCCAAGCGACTCGGTCTCATCTTCCTCGACTCGTGTGGCATAAATTTTACGTCCGGTGCCCGAAGTTCGTGCAAGCAGCAGTCAGAAACTGATTTCTGGACAGAATTCGGGGTTGAACTCGAAATTGTATTGGCGAAATTCTAAACACTCACGCGGGGACGAATTCTTGGGGTTTGGGTGCAGGTTGCAGGTTGCATGAATCACTGCGAGTGCCAGTTGGCTTATTGGCTTTGTTGATAACGCGTGCGAGGTACACAAGTGAGAGAGCTCCACGAGCTGAGGTGCGAGGTGCGGAATTTTTTCTTGCTGCTGTGGGGTGGTAATCTCCAAATACGGCGAGTACGTACGAATCTCTACAGTACGAACTCAGCTGTTACGGCGAACGGACGAAGGTGCTCTTTAGGCAGCAGGCTCATTTGAAGTTTTCCTACTTTGACCACGATTAACGATTTCGTAATTAAAGTCAGACCATCTTGTCCAGTGCCTGTGAAATTAATTAATACACGTGCATCAGTGCCTAACCAGTGACGAAATGAGAGGCTGTGGCTCGTAGGAAATGCAAAATCACCACCACTTTGTATCCACGTCTACATCATTGTCCAGTGGCAGATCGAACGGGAACGGTGACAGCAGCCAATCCAACACTTCATTCACAGTAGCCATGCTCCAGTCCAGTGGCAGTGGAAATGACCCCTTTCCTAGTCAGCACGGGCATGAGTTCACGACACTCACGTCGGTCAACGGAGGAGGAGGCAACGAGTACGGACATCTCGGCGGTGGCGGCGGCGGGGGACATCACGGGAATAATAACAACAGCCATCATCACCACCACCACGCGGCTCCTCATGGGAACAGCAACCATCACACGCACGGCGGCGGTGGCGAGTCGGTGGTAAACAGCAGCAGTGGATCGCATGGCGCTGGGAGCGGAAGCGGCTCCGGAGCCACCAAACCAAAGAAACCCCCACCGCCCAACGGGAAGAAGACCAAGGGGCGCGTCAAGATTAAGATGGAGTTTATCGATAACAAGCTTCGAAGGTACACGACCTTCTCCAAGCGAAAGACTGGCATCATGAAGAAGGTAAGCCCACTCTTGGTAACTAATTGACATGATGTTAGCTCGTGGCGGCTCGTGCTCGAGTTCGTGCCTCGTGAGTACTTGAATCATGGACTTGGCTTTGGCTTTGGCTTAAATCTTGGCCGATCGTCGACCTTGAGCATTTTACTCGAGCATTACAGCAAGTGACACATAAATTGACTCGCCCTGCACTCTTTACTTTACTCTTCCGTCACCCACGCGCCTTAAATCTATTATAAATGATCGAGATCAGAATTAATGAGCTTATATACACCAGCTTCATCGAATCGAAATAAGATCTAGTTCAATTCCGGGTGCGAGAGTATGCCTCATGCATTAACGTTGTTTAGTAGAATTCTTCGCCCATCTCCGTCTTCCGGGCTTCAAAAATTCCAGGCTCCGCTCCATCCAAGAACCAAGATAAAGATTCTTTTCATAAACACAAGACAGAAAGAGATTACCGTGTGCAAGCATTGTTTGGGTTGGCACTTGACTCGGCATGGCATAAGCAAGTTCTCTGCAGGCAAAACCTCATCTTTCCAATGCATCTTTCTTTCTGTCTTCTCCCAATTTATCTTTGCCTATGCCGTGCTGCTCGCATCGCATCTCAGCCCAGCATCCCATCAGAAAACTACATCTGCATCTGCATACATAAGAAGTCTAGTCTAGTCTGGTCTCGCCATGCTGTGCCTTGCATCTTACATGCTTGCGTAAAATGAACGTAAACATAATGTGAATGGGATTGCATTCTTGACTCGCCGCACCGCACCGTGGCGAGCCAGGTGCAATTTCCCAGCGCTCTGGAGGTCAAAGCGTGACCCGGACGAGGAATTCGAGTTCACGCACGGATTCGGCGTGGCTGAAATAAGGAAGGTTGTGGTTCCTGACCAAAATCTACACTTGGTAGCAATTCAGGGGCAATTTTGCATGGGGCAGGCAAATGCGGCCAGAATTCACGAATTTCTGCGCTGCGACCTGCGAGGTCTGCGCTTGGGCCATAAAATCGTTCCGTACCGTGCATAATCTTTGCCCCGGGACTTCGGAACCTGGCACCTGGACGAGTTGCCATCTGCACAGTTTTTATGTATCAGCCAAGTCGGCCATTAGACATGATATGGGCTATCATTATCGTTCCCTTCCCCATGAGCCACAAGCAAAGTGCTAACTCGCGAGTCGCGAGTCGCCGCGATATGAATTAGAAAGTTTAAAGTCTCATCTGGCATGGCTCGTGAGAATTGGCGATAATTGCAGATTGTATTGACTGAATCTCATTCACAGCTGTGCTACAGATGTGTGCATACAAAAATTGCATGGAGATCGTCAAGTTCTAAATTGACATCCGAAGATTTTAGAGTTTCACGACAAAAAGCACTAATTTTTTATATTTTTGGTCATTTCCCTGAATCTCTGCCACGAATGACGCTTGACTTGACGCAGGATGTCCTGAATTGATTTATTTTGACTGCACACAGTCGCCTGAGAATGCAAACGTCGCGTTATCGGAACTTGAAATCTTTCGTGTTCTTGTATCTTGCGTCTTGCATGCGAGACGTGATTTGCGTGGGTCGATTTGATAAATCTACCTGACACCACGCCACGAAGACGGAGACGAGACTGGCGACTTCTCGGCTTCTTTACTCATGGATTTTTCCTGGCTGGCTGGCTTACCGGCTACTTGGCTACTTTTTATTCACGGTTTTGACTTTTCTTTCTTGGTTCTTTCTGAACCAGACCAGATTTGTATTGTTGGTCATTTTTTTGGCTATTTTTGACAAAATGCTCGCATTTTTGTAAATAATTAATGCAAAGAGGACAAAATCCAGCTGTGACCACACCAGAAAATGAATGGATGCGATTCGGCACAATCTCAGCGATTTTATTATTGATTTAATCGGGCCAAAGGAAGTAAATCGAATTTGAATCAATGAATCAGAGTCGGCCGTGCGGCGTGTGGCGCATGTCTTTGTGCCATGACCTAGCTTTATGACTCGACTCATGACACCTGATCAGTGCTTATGCCGAATCAGGTGTTTCGGGCTAGGCCCAGGCCTGCCAGGCCAGGCTCAACCTGCGCCACACTGCATCTGTCTCTTTTACAATCACACATTCACACACGCACGCATGCACCACAATTGTAAACTCCAACTGTAAACTGTAAACTTTACAAATAAGAGCAATGGTCGGACATAAATGGAAACTCCACGATCTATATTAGGATTTCGGTCCTAATATAGACCCGCGCTGTACTCGAGTTTAGGCGAAGGCAAAGGGCGGACCGCGTTTAGACCAAGCCAGGCGGTTGCGGCTAGGCCAAGGCATTATAAAGACATCGTGTCGTGATGACGCTCGTTCATAACCTTTCTGAATGAATTTGTCATTTTGCGTGCGTGCACGAGTCGAGCCGAGCAACGGAATATTTCCGGACCCCACCCGAACAACCGCGCCGCCACCGCGTCAATGAACATTGACCTTGACGTAGTTTTGCTTTTCTTTGATTGCAGGCTTACGAGCTGTCGACGCTCACCGGAACGCAAGTGATGCTGCTCGTCGCCTCCGAGACCGGCCATGTGTACACCTTCGCGACGCGCAAGCTCCAGCCGATGATCACCTCCGAGGCGGGCAAGGCCCTCATTCAGACGTGCCTCAACTCACCCGACCCACCTAACTCGGGCTCCGATACGCAGCGTATGTCCGCGACCGGCTACGAGGAGACGGAGCTCACGTACGCGGCGGACCCGAACGGCTCGGACCACGACGTCAAAGTAAGACTTAGCGGCTCGCCATACTCTAACCTCTCGGGGCCACCACCCGGCTCCATGGGCGGGCTCGGAGGTGGTGGCGCCGGAGGAGGTGGGGGCCAGCTGGGCCCGCCACTCCACCACCCGCATTCACCATCGCTGTACGGATCTCCGTTAAACAATAACTACCATCCGGGCTCCGTGATTTCTGGCGGAGGGCCCGGAAGCATGATGTTTCCGCACAGTCCTTCCCCCAACTCTCAGATCCTCTATCATTACCCGTCCGACCCGCAACCACCGCAGTGCTACCCCCAAAGTGGACTCCATTCACCGTCCTCGCCCCACACGCACTTGACCCACCTGGCACGATAAGCGCCATGCCATCGCCATGCAAGCGCCATGCTGCATCCCGAAAAGGCAACCGAGGGCTTTATTCACGAATTCACGAACTCACGTATTAATTGAGATTGAGATTGTGGCCATGCAAAAGTGTCAAACTTGAATGCGTGTTGAGATTATTACACAATACTTGTTGCTAGCTTCTAATCACATTTAGTACACCGTATCGTATTTAAGGGTACTTAAGGATTTAGGCCATCTAGCACTAAGAACATTAACAAATTACGTTACATTTGCATTCTATCATATCACGTATCAGTATCAGTATTGACAGTTGACAGAAATGACTGACCACCGCGACTGTGACTTGACAGTTTAAAGCGCGCAGTACAATAATTCAGTATTTTTCGTATTTATCCATTTCCAATGCATTAACCAAAGATGATAGACGAGGGCGGATTGAGTTGCTTCGAATTTTTAATTTTAATCTGCTCCGCAGCTGCGGACTCCGAGCGAAAGTGATTGATAGACGGGTAATTGGGATTGAAAATGAAAGCTTTAATTTAGTTGGTAGGAAGATGGAATTTAGTTTACATGTAAAATAGTTACTGTAGGCCAAGACAGATAAAACACAAAACACAATGCTCGCAGCTTTAAATGCTTTAAATCTTAACATCGTTGCTCGTGATTTGCATGCAGATCGCATTCCTAAGCAGCAGGCAGGCAGCAGGATTTTCGTATTTTGTTTTCGAAAAGTGGAAGATCTCGTCCTCCCACGCTCGACGCAGACGCGAACGCGCTTTCGAGACAAGTTAATACACTTCAGGCCAGGCCGTCTTCATAAAAACGTCAAGTCAAGGCAGACCAACCAGCTTTCTTTGCACAGGCTCACGCCAGGCAGAGTATTTGTTTGTTAATCGAGGATCGAGATCGAGTAATTTATTGATGCAGATTAACATTAACGAGCAGAGCAGGCTAGCCGCCCAATAATCATGATCTTGTTTCTCGTTTTACGGATTCGCTCATTCTCTTCGCATCAAGCAGGCAGACAGAGAGATCATTATGTCCAAATCAATTATTTCGAACAGATGTCTCATTTCTCACCAGTGCAGCTTATCAGAATGGCGAATCGCAAATGTCAGTTGACAGCGACGGTGACGACATAATTAATAAGATCAATTTATCACCTGTCTGCGCTATGGACCGGATGAGAAAAGTGACAAGTGGAATTGTGCGAGTGCGATGTCGTCGTTTTCGGAGTACTTGCACGATGTACGTGTGTGGGCCGAAGCACAGAACAACAGAGCTGAGGACATTGTTGACTATTTCAATTTCACAGTCTTGAGCGACTTGAGCCTGGCTTTGTTTCAAAAATGTCACCTTACAAACGTGTTACGTAAAATGAGGCTCTCGCCTCGTAATTAAGAGCATTGGCATTTGCATTGCGAATTTCGAAATTCTTGACTTTTGCTGGCGTTGCCGTTCGGCCAGCGAACGCCAAACCCACGTACGCTACGCTTGTAAAATTGAAAATTCTTCAATCCTCATTCTTCATTGAATTATTATTACAATTGCGAAAACGAAAAACAAATTCAAACTCGAAGAGCAACAGCACAAAGGAGAAGAATGCGAATAGCGAATTGAATTGCGAAGCGTATGCAAATTAGCGCAGTCTAGGCGCGGTCCGTCCGACCCTGCCCAGGCACCAGCCGCGTAGTAGTGTAATTGACACCATCACAATCAACGCTGCGCTGGGCATTCATTTCGTGTGTGATTAGCATGGGATTAGATTAGATATGGTCATTTTCGAGTTTTGAGTCGCGTAGGAAGTCGTTGATTTATGCGGACGGCCGGCCTGCCTGCGCGTCAGCGTATTATTAAGATTAAGCCAGCATTGTTGTCAAAAGTTAATTATTACCGTGCGCGGTGAGTTGAGTCTCGACTCGACTCTCGAGTTTTCTGACCTGGGCTGACCTTTCTCGATTTAAATGCCATTTGCGTGTACGTGCCTGTCCACTGCCCACCTTGAAGGATGTTTACAATTTACTTTACACGGATTTCGTGTTTTGCTTGGATGATGAGCGAATGATGACATTTTTGGGTGCGAGATCAGAAACCTCAATTCGGAACGAGTTAGGGAGCAAATAGCAAAATGTACGAAGAGACTAATCAAAGTGCCAATTGCAATCCAATTGCAACAGGAAATACCGTGCCAGATGCCAAATAATAACAGTAACACTTAACACATACCTCGCAAAGAAAGCAAATGTGTGCCTTATGTGTGCGTACATTTACGACCAATTAACGAATTAACTAGAATTAGAGTAATTAAAAGAAGAGCAGGACAGGTTTGAGTTTTTTTAACCGAAAACCTCGCAGAGACTGTGATCTAGGAATTTAGCGTCTTCTTAAGCATTAATACCATTCCAAGGCATTAATCTGTAGCCAAGTGCCAAGCCCTCATTAATCTCCAGTAATCCATGTCCGTAGTTTTAGGCTTAAAATGATAAGTGGAATTAGGATTAGCGTTAAAGTTAATGGCAATTGATCCAGCTGCTAAGCGGATCTCTCCGTTCTTGCAATGTCGAAGCTTAATTTTTAAATAAACTTCATTGTACAAAGGTTAATTTTTAATTTCTCATGTCTCACGTCTTAATTTATGTGCTCGGCATTAATTACATGTCTATTAATTAGTTAAGTCACTTAGTTAAGTATTAGAGTTAAGAATTTGGTGTCAGGTTTCAATTTCAGTGCTCGTTGAGTTAAAAACTCTTTCTGGTGCAATGCAATTTGGGGTAAATTCGTTTATTTTGTAAGCTAGCAATTAAACATTCTAAAACTTTAAGATTTTTGTACTTGCATTAATAAAACTTGTATTAATTTAATTTTGCTACTCTTTAGTTTAATTTTAGTCGTGAATTTTGACTCGTAACCCGAAAAAACTGTAGCGTATGAATAAATGTTCGAAATTCACAAGAACCGCTAATCGCTTTAGATCGAAATCTTGCAATGTTAACAATGTTTGTGAACTCGAATTCGAGTCTTGTAAGTGAAAGTCGAGTCGAAATGACGAAATCTTTGTTACGTTGGCCAATGAGAATTGAAATACAAAACCTTAATTATGTGCGTGTACATGAAGGATGCGAGGAGGTGTGAAACGAGTTGAAAACGAGGTGGAGTCTTGAGATGAGACTTGAGACGTTTAGTATTTACGAGTGGGTGTTTTTATTTCGTGGAAAATAACAATGCAATCCTGCATTTTGTACTACACCTACACGGGCCACTTTAGACGGTCCGAGCGTGGGTCGTGGATTTAATACATATGTATGTAAGATGCTGATTAGCTGATTGTAAGCGAATCCGTCGCCATTTTAAAGTAATGAGAATTATGAGCTTATGAGTTACGATGCTGATTTTCAGTTTTGGTCATTCTGCATGCAAATAAATTGAACGACGAGGCTGCCCGGGTTTTTTCTTTGTGGGCGCCGGACGCAAATGCGATAAATAGTAAAAGTAATTAACTAAGTAAAGATAACAAGATTGTAGCAATTTGTGTGTCACTAGTAATTAAGTTAATCCGAGCCTCTTCAGATTCTTCCAAGTTCTTCCAATAAAGAAGCCGGCCTGGCATATCGGGGAAGATCAATCAACATCGTCGCCGATTTCACTCCGTGTCCCCTCCTAAATCGAAAGGAAGAGTTATTGTAATTAGTATTTAACACTTTTGCTCATAATTTTACTTAATTCTTGTGTGGTTTACATGAGACAAGTTGAATAGCCCGTAAATCAATCGGCGAAATCGAAATCTTCAGCCTCGCTTCGAAGCTCACCAGAAATTCGGAAGACTTCTCATCTCAGCGTGCCCCACCGTCCACCGCGTCAGGCTTACCCATCGGGATTTTTCTTCAGTTTGCTTCGCTTCATCAGAGGAAACTGCAAATTGGCGTCGTGTCGGCGTCCGGCAAATTGGCCACTGGTCATTTTCTTAGCCATTCGCAGCTTGACAGGGTCCTGTTGAAATTAGACCACATGTATAATTTGTTTGCGTAATTCGGTAGAGTTAATTTTAAAATGTCTCTGTTTTAGACGTTAATTTAGTTGAAATTCGTAGCTAATCCGTAGAATACTCTAACTGTCCAATTTAGAAAGTATTTAACTCCCAGGCTTTAAGGCATGATTCTCGAAGTTTGGTTTCTGCCTTGCACGCACTCGTAATTCGTAATTTTGTGAAATTTCGTGCAAATATTCTCGAAAACTCGCGCTATTTAGACGTACCTGAATATTTTCTCCTCCACGCATGAGCACAGCTTGATTTCCACGGTCAGGTACTTGACCCAGGTCAGATTCCAGTCACTTTTCGTCACAGGTGTTTCACTCGGCTGAAGGACGGTGTGCAGTGCTTTGCGTGAGAGACTTTGTGGTCAAATGATGAGTGACTCTCGTTGTCTCACCTCATCGTAAGATTCAGCATTGTTACGTTGCTTCTCTGGCTTGAATGCACGCAGGCCATACGCTTTAGGTGTACTCACAATACAATCCACAACCACTTTGTAGTTTGTAGCACTTACGTAGGAAGATCATTCTTAATACATACATGAAAGTACGTAGCGTAGGCCTGGGCATTTAAAGATCCATTCATCTGTAAAATAAATGCAATGTAATGAGAAATCTCTCTCGTCGCGTCGTCCACGCCACGCCACAGACAACAACACGCTGTGTTGTGTAAGGGCACACATGTGCGCCGTTTCGGGGCTGGACGGCTCCAGGACGGAGCCAGACCCTTGAGTCGGGTGTCAGGAGAACGCTCGACACGTGTCCCAACTGCGTGAAGTGGTCCTGTGCAGATTTCAGGCATCTGGGCCCGGGCAGGCACGGATTTATTGCACATGTGT
This sequence comes from Mesaphorura yosii, assembly GCA_009869945.1. Lineage (NCBI taxonomy): Eukaryota > Metazoa > Arthropoda > Collembola > Poduromorpha > Tullbergiidae > Mesaphorura > Mesaphorura yosii. The sequence goes on along the minus strand of WIXG01000405.1, from coordinate 39,987 downwards.
TCATTTTTTGAGGGCATAATCGGCATGAGACATAACGAATCATTGGCATTATTGTATTGCGGTTGCGGTAATCACCGTTCAGTTCAGTGAAGTCGCTGCGCCGACCGAGAAGAGGATTATTGTGATTATTGCGTATTGTTAACACGTATGATGAATACTCTTGTCTTGTGTCTGGTTGTCTGACACAGATGATTATGTGTTTACCTTCTGATAGTCAATGACTGCGGTATGCGGCGGCCGCGTTGACTCCTTCGGTAGTGTATTTGCATTATTATGACTTTTTCGACCGGAGGAGATCAGAATTGTCAGAAACTCAAGACATGAAACAGTTTACAATACATTCAACAATTCTAGACACCGATTCGCATGCTAAAATTGAGGAATTTGTAGTGCCAAGAGCTCAGCACAGGAAATGAGCGCTGCGGATGTTTAATTAACCTTGTTGACTACACTGACAATTATTGCGTAAACTCGCCAAGCTCGCTCGCAATGCGTCACAATTGTCGGGAATCAATTTGTTGACTTTAAGCATCGAAACAACAGAAGGAAAGGGAAAGGCGCATGCATGAAATGAAATGATTTTTGAGTTATGACGGATGTTTGACAGTTGATGCAATGAAAAATGCAATTCGAGTTGAGATAAGACGCTGAGACACATTTTGACACACTTCCGGCGAAACTTTGACCCAGTCGCCAGTGGTCCCGGCGCGCCTGGCCCGTCTTTTTACTGGATGAGTTTATGTAATGTTTTGCCAATTTTTGTCATTGCAGGACGGCGGCGATGAAAGTGACTCGATGAGTTCGGACGGGGATGGATCGAGTGGCCGGGAAACGAGCTCCTCCTCCGCCACGATGATTCCACTCACCAACGGACTTCTTCCAGCAAACTTCGCTGCCTTACTCGCCGCAAGTGCGTCAGGTGAATTACTCATTGAACATATGCAAACTTTCCATTCCAAGCTGATTACAATATACTTATATCTTTTCGTTTCAGGGTTGAATCCCGCCAACCTCAAAGCTGGTGGTCTGTCAATCGGTCTAGTTCCTGCACCAGTCTCTGTCTCCTCTTCTTCCAGCCACAGCCACGTGCATGTCGTTCAGTCAATCCCCGCTCACAGTCACGTGGTGCAGCCGCACCGACCTCAGATTCGGATCGAGCCCACAGGCGGAGGCAGCAGTGGTGCTGGAAGACGTTCTCCGCAGAAAGCAGCGCCTCGACCACCGCCACAGCAGCTGCAGCCGCAGAAACGGGCCGCAGCGTCCAACACACACAAGTCAAGCCAACAACCGGGCAAATCCAAAATTAAACGTGAGATACAATAGCGATGATAGCAATAGCAATTTAACAATAAAAACAGTCGTCTGGTCTGTCTGTAAAGTACAAGCACGAGTACGATTATATTGAGTTTACTAGTTTACTTATCAATTACGTTCAATATTCAATACAATTTACAATAATTGCATTTTGCATTGTTGTACTTCATTTCTAACCACAAATGCAAGTATTACGTAATAAAATCGAAGGATTTACATTTACGCCGTATTGCTTATCGCGCATTGGCGAATTGCGCTCTAGACTGAAGCAGCACGTCCGGGTAGATCCACGTTGAGACACGGCGGAGGTACTCCGTCACCTCCGCCTGGGGGGAACCGGATTCCTGAAGCCCCATTCTATAGAACTGAAGGAAGATGTTGCGGCAGTCGTACTCCCACGGTTTCTTGTCTCCGTCCGGGAACGCGACCTTCTCTGCCGACAGACGCTGGTGAGCAGTGATTCGTGTTCCGTACCGCCCGAGCGTGTAGCCGAAAGACTTGAACTTGTCCGGAGAGGGGCACGGGCCCTCCAGAAGCGGGTTGGGAGTCACGAGATACGTCTGGGCGTGGACGCTGGAGAGAAGCCAAAACACTCCAAAAACTAAGCAGAGGCCGAAAACTTTCGTCTGGACACGCTGCTCCATGATGACTGACTAAAATTGACAGATCAACCAACTTATAAACTGAATGGAAGCTGAGAAAGCACTAAACTTTAATCCACGGACGAATTTTAAAGATGAGAAATGATCATGTTATCATGTAATCTAATACATAATTATCATCTATTCTTATTATCATTATTATCTAATGAATAAGGGTAATAAGAAACCGGTCGTGATGATGATTTTGTCAAGTTTTTGTGCTTTTGCGAAAAATTCCATTCCCACGGCATGGCGAGCACGTTGGCACGATTTCGTGCGAATTCATGATTACTTGGCTGAGTACAATGAAGATAATAGGCTTTATTGAATGAACTTGCACGAAATAATCTACAGCGAGTTTCATAAAGACGGATTTTCGAAGAAAGTTTCGTATTAAAGGCTTAAGTAGTTAATGTAGTTAGTAAAGTAATGCAAACGTAAATTAATCAGTGTAGATGAATTCATCGAAGTTGGTGTCGTCTTGGCCTGGTCTCGGAATCAGGATCCCGCTCATCTTGTGCAGCTGCTCGGGAGTGAACGCGGCTGCAAATTCCAGAGACAAAATGTTGCTCTTGCACGACATCCACTCCTGCGCTTGGAGCGCCTCCTCAAGCTCACGAAACGCGAATATGCCGTTGGGGTTCGGCGTGCTCGCGCAGAGTTTGTCGAGAAACTTCTGGATCATCACGTTGGTGACAGCGTGCGTCTTGTCCAGCTCCACTTTGGACATGTCTTCGCCGGCGGCCATGAAGAAGCCTGCCATCTTCTCCTTGGAGATCATGTTGGCGTTGCTGAAGAAGTCGACTTGCTTACGCTGCTTCTTCGATTTCGCATTGTCAGCAGTAGCAACAGGCGCCCCTCGCTTTTGAACTATGGCCCATTCGGGGTGTTCAGCCTTCATCTTTTTCGGGATATCCTTTTTTTTAGCGAGGGTCACAGCTTCTGGGTGAGCTACTCTCCATGACGGTCCGGCAGTTTCTACTCTTCCTCGCAGTAAATCAAAGGATTCCGCTGCGCTCATCCGGGCTGCTCTTCCGCTTTGGCTCCTCTTCTGAGAACCAAAAGTAGAAAGTTAAAGTTAACAGTAGCATAAACAGTGACTTTTTGATTGATTCTTTGCAAGGTTGCAAGGTGATATATATCCGTCAGATACAAAGGATAAAATAGATATATTGGATATTTTCATGAAACATTGCGAAATTAAGCGCAATGCGACTTCAAGTTGTTCTTGTTACGAATTAAGAAAATATTCAAAATATATTTGATATTTTCATGAAAATATCTAGATATTATGCAACCCTCGTTCTTTGGCATTTAATAAAGTAAGGGCTGCTTACAATTCTTGGCAGAGAATGAGCCAACTCCTGATTCACTGCATGAGCCTTCGCCGAAGGTGGTGACCGCAAACTTGACGGCTCTGATTCCCTGCGACGTTGACCTCGCCCGGCCACTGAAGCTTTCCTTTGGTGAGACGCGCGTTTATCGAGTTGGCTACGGTTTGATTCCCTTCCTCTTGTAGTTTTCTTAATCATATCATAATCAAAATTTGAACCACGTGAGGGCTCGTCGGGATCTGCGCCAGCCGAAGCTCGCACCGACAGCCCGGACCGCAATCGTGAGTCCTCAGTTTCCCTGCGGCCTTGACCTCGTCCTGCCACTGAAGTTTTCCCTTGGTAAGACACACGTTTTCCTGGTCTTCCGCCGACCGATGATGTTCTTCCTGACGTCTGCTTAGTTTCTTCTGAGATTGAATCAGAACCCGAAGAACCATCCTCTGTCGGTCTCGTTGCGAGCGCTCCGAAGATGTCGTCGTCGGAAGCAGCTGCTTCCACTGCAACTTCATCTTCCATATTTTCCACATCCAACCCGGCATCAACATCGGCATTCATTATTTCCATGTCCGCATCCACACGTTTCGAAGCTTCTTCATGGCGTGGAGGAGGAACTTCTTCTGAATCGTCCGACTCGACCCTTCGTTGAGAAATATTTCGCTTCGGCTTTGGCTTAGATGAGTTGGATGCACTTTCGGAGGGCTCCATCTCCGACACTGGTGGCACTGGCGTCTCGTGGCTGGCACGCGGATCTGTAGCAGCCGAAACTCGTAGGGACCGTAATCGTGAATGTGAATGTTCAGTGTCCCTGCGGGGTTGACCTCGTCTTGCCACTGAAGTTTCCCTTTGGTGAGATGCACGTTTTCCAGGTTTTGCGACCACTGATGATCTTTCTGAAGTCTGCTTTATTTCTTCTGGCTCTGAATCAAAACCTGGGCCACTCTCCGGCTCGTCGGGATCTGCGACAGCGACAGTCGAAGCTCGTAAGGACCGCTCGGATCGCAATCGTGAGTGTTCAGTGTCCCTGCGGGCTTGACCTCGTCTTGCCACTGAAGTTTCCCTTTGGTGAGATGTACGCCCGCCCTCTGATAATCTTACTTCTGACGTCTCCTTAATTACTTCTCGCCCTGGCTCAGAACCCGTTGACCCACTCTCTGTCGATTTCGCGTCGCTGTCATCGTCATCGAAAACAGCTGCTTCTTCATTTTCAAATTCCATATTTTCCATATCCACCCCGGCATCGACATCAGCATTCATTGCCATGTCCGTATCCATGCGTTTTGAAGCTTCTTCATGACGCGGAGGTGGTGGAGGAGGAACTTCTGAATCGTCCGACTCGATCCTTCGCTGAGAAACATTTCGCTTCGGCTTTGGCTTAGATGAGTTGGATGCACTTTCGGAGGGCTCCATCTCCGACACTGGTGGCACTGGCGTCTCGTGGCTGGCACGCGGCTGAGCAGGGTTGCGAAATATCTGGATATTTTCATAAATAAATTTTTAAAAAATAATAAATATATGATATTTTGGATATTTTCGTAATTAGTAACAAAAACTTGAAGTCCCATTGCGCTTAATGTTTCATGAAAATATCCAATATATCTATTATATCATTTCTATCTGACGGATATATATTACCTTGTAACCCTGCGACTGAGGTTGGGATTCCTTCACGGTGTGTGGTTCGACCGCCTGAGGCTGACTCAGGTCCGCCACAGCTCGAACTGAGGCAGAAGTGCTTGGTTGCGCAACATCCCGCTGTGATTGTGATTGAGAAGCTCCAGACGTCACTGTCGCATTTGTCCTGCTTGCTTGAGACAAGACTCGGGAGTACGCTTCGGAAGCAGTCGCCGAACCGCCAACTCTACCGTCTTTCTTCTTTGCTGGCTTGACAAACGAGGATGTTTCTTCCGACTCTGAACTTGAGCCAGTCGTGTTCACCTGATGTGATGGTCGAGAAGTGCGAAGTGCCTGGCCCCTTGATGTGAATCTAGATCTGAGGCTAATTTTTTCAGCAGCATTCAGGTCATCTTTGTCAAATCCATCATGCAAGAGGTTAATCGTCTGGAAGAACATTACAATGACAACAATTTATTGAATGAAGGTAACAAAGCAAATACTAAAATTGATTGATCAGAAATGTAACCTACCTTGCCGACACTCTTCTGGGATGAAGACTGTACAGGACTGTCTGGAGTAAGACGCGTCTCCTTTTCGATCTCACCCTCCAAGCCTCCAGTCGGTTGTCGTCTTGGCCTAAGCCTTGTAGGAGACACCTTTTCTGCATGGTTTGCCATAACTTGTTCATGTTGAGACTTTGTCAATGTTTCAGACGAGACTGTAAAATGTATTCGAACTTAAGCTGTTATACTTGGTAATTATATCAGACACGATGCGCTAGTAGCTTTATCTTGACCTTACCATCCAATGTTCCAGTCGATTCACGCGCTGGTCGACCCAAAGGCAGCTTTTTGGCGTGTGTAGCCATAACGCGTTTGTGTTGAGACTCTGTTAATGGTTCGGACGAGTCTGCGAATTGTATTTGCACTTTAGCGTATTTCGTAATTCTATCAGGTATTACGTAGATTTTGACGACACGATACGGTAGTGCTTAAATCTGGACCTTACCATCAAATGTTCCAGTCGATTCTCGGGCTCGTGCACCCACCCCGGTCGGAGGCAGCTTCTTGGCGTGTTGTCCCATGACGCGTTTGTAATGAGACTTTGTTAATGGTTCAGACGAGTCTGTAAAATGCATTCAAACTTATTTAGTAATTATATCAGATATTTGACAACACGGAACACGATACGCTAGTAGCTTTATCTTGACCTTACCATCCAATGTTCCAGTCGATTCACGCGCTGGTCGACCCAAAGGCAGCTTTTTGGCGTGTGTAGCCATAACGCGCTTGTAATGAGACTTTGTTAATGGTTCAGACGAGTCTGTAAAATGCATTTTCGAAATTATTTAGTAATTTCGCCAGGTATTACGTAGTTGACGACTCGATGCGCTCGTGGTTTTTATCTTGACTTTACCATCCAATGTTCCAGTAGATTCACGCGCTCGTCGCCCCACCCCGGTCGGAGGCAACTTATTGGCATGTTCTCCCATGACGCGTTTGTGTTGAGACTGAGTCAGTACATATGAATTATCCATCAAGTCTAAAACCAATTAATCAATGCATTCGAAAGTAAGTCATTTGAATTAATTCGGCGGTGGGACGGCAGGCAGGGGCAATTAAACTAATTGGGCAATTACCATCGTCGCTAAGAGCTAAGGCTTCAGTAGTCGTATCTTTCCTTGCCGCCGGTTTTGCCTTAACTTTGGCTCCCTGCTTGGCGACTACTCTATTAAACAATTCCGCACCATGTTGTTTAGTCGAGTCGAAAGTTGATCCTGAAATTAGGAATCGACAAACCCAAAATGTCTTATAACAGGTATGGACGGACACTCATCAAATCAATCTCATTTGCATAAATAGCATTACTTAACTCACCCAAAATAGAAGAAACATTTAACTTTGATGGGGATCCGTCTGCTTGGTGGGCCAACCTGGTACTCTGCCGACGAAGAGGAGTCGAATGAACTGGACCGGCGCCTTCACTTGCCGCGCCGCTGCTCAGATGCCTGACGGTGGTGGTGCTTCGCGAATGGTGCGCCCGTGGAGGCGACCTGGTGCCGGGCATTCTTCCTTCGATTCTTAGAATTTCAGCAACATCTTCAGGTTCTTCTTATCTTTCTCTGCTACAATCAATCAAATTACACCGAATACTCGATACTCGAAAAATTCTTATCAGTACAGCACATTTTACTGATTTTCTGCGCTGCTGTTACTGCGATGCACCAACTGATAACCTAAAATCGAAGGTCTCAAGGCTTGAAATCTTTCTTCTTGTTACTGGAAAGGCGCACAAAACTTCAAACGGAAGACGAAATGACAAAGAACTGGAACGTCCACATCCTTGCGTTGCCTCGTCAAGCTTGCCTTTGCCATTGCATTGCCTTGTGGTTCTTGGGCTGCTTGCAGCTTGGAACTTTGTTGACTTTAGCTTGTTTTGCCTACTCGCCGTACTTGTCGCCTTTCTCTTTTTTGTTTTCGTCCGCAGATAGCCGTGCTGGCTGAAGGGCAAAGACACGCAGTGTAGGCACGAAAAAAAGCTTCAGCTTGAAATTGAAATTGAATCAACAATCACCAAAGGAAAAAGAAACCGAAGCCGACTGCGACTTTGAGCGAACGAGCGACGAAGACGAGGTTCACCGCAATTTTATTGTGCAGGACAGAAAAACAAGAACAGAATACGTTTTACAGTGATTTCTAGGTACATGATTTGACATCATACACGCAGTAACTTGGTAAGTTCTTGGAAGGTATTTTGGGGAGAAAGGAGAATTGAAGCTCTGGCTGGCGCCTTGCCTGCCGGTTTCGGCACAGGGTACTATGCTTTAATCAAGAACGAACCAACTGATTGTTAATGAATGATATGTTTTTGCTTTGTAATTAGACATTCCGACCTAACGACGCAAGCAATGGCTTCAATAGCAGACGAGCCAACGCAGGTTATGGACCAAGGAGACGCTGGAGCAGACATGGTTAACTTGTCTTCGGATGATGAAACCGAAACAGACGGTGGTGCTGCTGTGGCTAGAACTAACGGAGTCGATGGGGACGGCCAACTCGCAAATGGGAATGGAGAGGCTGCAATGGACACGGCGCATCCAAAGTGGAACACAAAATGGCGTCATGATTTCAAGACTACAGTCGGCAAGCTTGGGTTCGCTTTGGAGCACCGGAAGCTGTTTCATGACGTAACGTTCATTGTGGGCGATGGAGACGAGAAAGAAGAGGTCACCGGGCACAAGACCATTTTGTCCATTTGTTCAAGTGTATTTGAAGAGATGTTCTATGGTGAAGAAGTTCAAGCAAGTCCTGACGAAGTCGAGCTGCTGGAGCAAGAGCCGAGCGCTTTTAAGGCTATGTTAAAGGTAAAAAAGAGATAAGATTATTAAGCTTAACAAATCAAATACGGTGTATATTAATTTCGTGCAAATCTTTTCTTTTTACAGTACATGTACACTCAAATGTATGATGAAGTCAATCTGTTGAATGCCATTGGAGTTCTTCGTGCATCGAAGACATTTGATTTGCCAGATCTTTTGGAGAAGACAGGCGAATATTTGAAAGCAAATCTGACCGAATCTAATGCGGTTACTTTCTATCAAGCAGCGCAAGAGTTTGAAGTTGAAGGACTCGAGAAGTCAGCTATGGAGTTCTTGCTTAAGTAAGTTTACAGCTGAGAAGGCTGTGATATCTTGGAATTAATTTATTATTTGAACTTCAAATATTTCGTTCTAATTTGGATCTTCTCTTCAGTAACTTCTGGGCGGTTGCAAAAGCTAATGATTTCCTAAATATGACATACGCAAATATTTGCAAATTTTTGGACGAAGATAGAATCAACATTTCTGAGCTGGACTTTTTCAACGCACTGCTTAGGTAAATAACTGCACAGCTTTTGTTACCTTGAACTCTACAGGATATTTCAACGTGGGCAACCTCCACAGTTAGGTTTAATTGTAGTAAAGGGTGCGCAGAGAGAAATTTCTGAGTTTTTTGCACATTACACACACAATCTAACCTGTAAATATGAAACACAACCTACAAAAATTTTAACAGTTAAAATGCGCACCCATTGGCACAATCCAACTCCACAGTTAAGTTAAGGCCAAATTGACTAATTGTGTTCTAAATCAGATGGGCGGAAGCTGAATGCGGTCGTCAAGAGCTGAAGGACACTGCTGAGAATTTGCGTCTGGTTCTGCAAGACGCGTTGGCCCTGATTCGTTTCCCACTCATGACGCCAAGAGAATTTGCCCTGCAGGTTGTTCCAAAATATATTCTAACCCCAACAGAAGTCATTACTATATTCCAGCACTTGTCTGTCGAATTTGATGAACGGTAAATATTTGCCTTTAATTAGACAATCTCAATCAGTGCTAATCAATCTTATTCTACTCAGATCTTCACTTCCTGCCGTTTTCTGCAAATCCGAGACGCGAAAGAAGTTGAAACTCAGCTCCACCCACCCAACCTCCAACATTATCGATAAGGTTAAAGCAACTCGTCTTCGTGTCCGCGTCCGCCCGTGCGATCGAAATCTCAAGCGTGAGCGTGATGATATTGACGACGAAGATTACTACCCAGTCGTCAAGTCAAGCCCTCGTGCAGGGCCTGCGGGAAAGCGGACCTCTCATTAGGGATAAAATATCTGGAGAAGATGAAATGACTGGAGCCAATGCCTATGCAGCCCAGAGGAAAGTACAACAGAACAAAAACGACTGCGGCTGCTGTACGGCTAACAAATTGGTAGCTGATAAGGAATTACAGGCTAATGCTTATTAGAGTCAATAATATATACACTTTGTTTCCCTTCTCTTTCTTTTCATAGCCTCATCTTTCAGATTTCTTACCATTTTGTCTAAAATAAATTTTAACATAATTTATTACAGCTAAAAGACTCATTTTTTATTTATCATTGTACACGTTGAGTAAAGATGCTTCTGCGGCTAAAATTCGGCGCTCGGTTTACAATTCGTCGAAATTTACTGTTTTCGGGCTTTGGGGCACATTTTAGTGGCGAAGAAACGGTGAAAGATAAAAATCGAGCTCAAGGCGATTCGCAGTGCAGCGCAGGTTGAGATTGACCGTTGATTTGTGGAGCTTGGCTCACAGATGTCCGCAGTTGAGTTTGGAAAGTGAAGCGAGCATTGAGCAGTGCGACACGAGAATTCTCTGTGTAATGCACTCGCTTTGTGTCTTTCGTCTTTGGTGCTTGAGTGCTTGTGTCCTTCCTCTTTTTTTTTATTGCTCTGCTCGTTGCTCGTTGCTGCTGCTGACTTGGCTCTTGGCTGGCTGTGCTGTGGTGCAACATTTCAGTTCACGCACTCGTCCGAGTCGATCGACGTCGACTGTTAACTTTCGCAATTTAAATTAAATTCCACCTTAAATGTGCGTTTTGCCGTTTTGGGTAAAAGTTAAAATTCCCAGTCCAGTCATAACTTTTGAAGAATTAGGCCATCTTCTTAATTGAAGTGACCAGCAGAAGCAGAATAGAATGTAGCTGCTGGCTAAATGCTGATTCGTAGATTAGTAAAATTTTACCAAATTATTTGGAACTTCATATTTTTTAAAGGAAATCATGCGCGTATATTTATAACTGCTGGTGTAATTGGTATTGGCTAATCAGCGTCGAAATTTTCATTGATCTCATTGATCCGCCGTCGTGCTGCTGTTGGTAAGTTAATCGTTAATCATGAATTCAGTTAATTGGTTAAGCATATTTAGCCATTAGGTTTTATCAATAGATAAGTATAAAAACTGGGTATTGAGTTCGATTTGTGATTTGATTTCTTTTTTGTTTCCAGGCTTTTGATTCGGTTGGGCATTCCCGACCATCCGCCCACACGATCAGCGATTGGGTTTCCATGCGAAGGCAGCATTGGGTTGTGAAGTGAAGTAGTGTTCAACTTCATCCTCATTGGAGAAGACCAAACAAGGCTGAACTGATCTTGTTGGTTCCGTTTCCGGATAGATAACGCAGGTTAGTTGCGAAAGTTACAATCTTGAGGCGGTTGGGTAGTTGGTTTATGTTCATAAAGGCTTGACTATTTTTCCAGCACCACAAAATGTTTGTCCAAGAACCTATCCAAGCCGCCATCTGGCATTGTCTGAACCACTACGCCTACAACGATGCCATTTTTCTCGCGGAGCGACTTTTTTCCGAAGTTCATACTGAAGACAGCTTATTTTTGTTGGCCACCGCGTACTTCCGTGGTGGACGCAAACTCCAGTGCTACGACCTGCTCAAGAATAACGAGTTTTCAAATAATCGGTGTAGATACCTCATGACCCTATGTTGCGCTGAAATGGAAAAATTCCACGAGGCTGAAGGACTCCTCGCCATACCAGCAACGGCATCTTTGAACCCGCAAACCATGGCTTCCAGGTATGGCGACTCAACTCCATTCGCGCATCAGATCCTGGGCCGAATTTGTACGGCAACCGATCGGCAGGAGATCGCAAAGGAAGCCTACCTGGCCAGTCTGAAAGCTAATCCGTTCCTTTGGGAGTCATACTGCAAACTGTGCTCACTGGGTGAAAATGTTGACCCGGAAGAAGTTTTCCAGCTTTCACATCTATCAAATTTTTCAATGTGTCACGGAGCACAAAATATTGTAATGACGGGTCAAACGGGTGGCGCTGGTGAGCCACACAAAGCTCCAATCGATAAGTTCTCAAATTCTCCGGCTCGTCACATGAGCCCAATCATAAATTCCACACCGATTGGAGAAGAAATGGGCATTCTTCATCCGTCAAACAAGAATCGACCACCCAAGTACAGAAACCTATTTACGAGCACGCCGACAAACACGGGGTACAGTCAAGCCGCGTCGACGTAAGTTCAATTAATAACTACATTTATCATTGCCATTGCGGCCATAGATTTTAACATGTGATTTGAATTTATCGAGTTTAGGTTCGGTTTTCTCCCAATCGACAGTTCCCCCGATTCGTTAAACATTCACAGCACATTACATTCTCCATTTATGGGCATCACATCAAATTTACATGAGCTGTCAGAGCCGAGAACGAAAAAGGTGAGATACGAAATATAAACATTCATTATAAGATGTGAAACGTTGACCAATTCCTCCAATCACTGAATCCATGACCTTCCACATCCTCTGCGTTTTGCCTTCCCTACACAAATCCTAAAATTCCTCACTCTTTCCAAAGCCTCCTTGCACTTTGCACAATTTTCCGTCCAGTAAGGGTAGCCCTGACCCGAACACATTTTCTTTACTGTCGCTCTCTTGTTTGTTGAGTTCACAATTGAATTATGTAAATAACAGCAATGTTTACGTGTGCCACCCTCGTGGCAGCAGCAGCAGCAAGCTGTCTTGTCACCATCGACCCCTGCTGCACAGTCGCCGCTCAACGCGACCAACGTAGTACGCAGAAGTTCCAGACTGTTCTCAAATTCAAATGTTTCCGTAAAGGTGAGTTTATACGATTTCGTATATTTCGATGTCCTTTCCCCTTTAATCGTAAAGTCCAATACTGATTGAGTTGCTTACTTCTTTGCAGGAAAATAACAAAACCCCGCCAGCAATTTCTCGCTTGAATGCAGGCAGCAAATCCCCAAACCGCAAAAATCGTCTACGAACCCCCAAAACCACGTCACAAGAGAATAAGAAAAATGCCGCTGTGCTGGGTGGTGAAGCTGACATTCCGTCTTGCATAATCGAGGCTGATGCGGATCTGACCGCGCGATCGGACTTCATTTTTATGAATTCGCATCCAATGACTGATAAGTCGGTGTACTTGAGTCTGCAAGGAACGCCGAAGGATCTGGAGGTCAAAGGAGTACAACTACAGAAATCGGCAGCAGGTAAAATCAAAGATGTTACTGCGATCTGCAGTCTGCAGTGCTCATCATTGAGAATATTGCTTACATTTTTTCAATTTTCTTTATTTCAGAGGGTTTAATGGCGCTGTTACGAGAAATGGGAAAAGCGTACCTCCAACTTAGCCGTTTCGAGTGTAATGAAGCTGCACAAACTCTGCTCGCTTCGGAGTCACAGCAAAAAGAGTCTGGTTCATTCCTCTCCCTGATAGCGAAAGCTTTCTTTGAAATGGGTGCTTACGAAGAGGCAATCAAGTAAGACTTTCTGAATATTCCCATGAAATTAATAGACAACCAGGTCTGTCGCTTGGGCTTATTCTAATTTGAAATTTGGTTTACGCAGATATTACCAGCTGATGCGAAGAAAGGAGCCTTACCGCTTCGAAGGGTTGGAGTGGCTCAGCACTGCTTTATGGCACCTTCAAAAAGAAATCGAGTTGTCAGCCCTCGCCCATGACCTGCTCCTGGCCGACAAGAGTCAAGTTTCTACGTGGATAGCTGCTGGGAACTGCTTTAGCCTCCAGAAAGAGCACGAGACTGCAATCACGTATTTTAAGCGCGCCATTCAGGCGGATCCTCGCTACGCGTACAGTTACACTCTGCTGGGACACGAGTACGTCGCGACTGAAGAACTGGAGAAAGCAATGATGGCCTTCCGCAACGCGTCACGACTGGATCCTCGACACTACAATGCGTGGTACGGCATGGGCATGATTTTCTACAAGCAGGAGCGGTTCACGCGAGCCGAAGTTTATTACCGCAAAGCCCTCGCCATTCATCCAAACAATTCTGTGTTACTTTGCCACCTGGGCGTCGTCCAGCACGCTGAATCTCGCACCGAAAAGTCACTGGCCACCTTCGCGAAGGCGCTGAAGGCAAACCCAAAGAACCCACTCTGCAAATTCCACCGAGCTTCAGTGCTCTTTGCCGTAAACCGCCTCGAAGATGCGCTCGACGAACTCGAAGAACTCAAGCTCATCGTGCCAAAGGAGTCGCTGGTCTACTTTCTTATGGCCAAGATTTACTCGCGGAAGGGCGAGACGCACAAGGCTTTGCTGCACTTCTCGTGGGCGACGGATCTCGACCCGAAGGGTGCCAATAATCAGATCAAAGAGTCCATCGAGCCAATTCTCTCTCGTTCCATCAATGCGACCAGCGCAGGACCGTCCCTCCCGGCGTCAGCGGGCAGTTCCATGGGCCCGCCGTCCATGCGACGTACCTCGTCATCGTACTATTTTGGGGCACAACACGAACAGGAAATTCTGGACGAGATCTCAGACGGAGTGAACGAAGTCTCGCTGTAGTCCGCACCAACAAGCCCGAAGCCCTTGACCTTGACCCTGGTTTCTTCTTCGCCTGTCACTTTCCCTATCTCGTGTCGTGTCGCTGCTATCCTGTCGTCATTGTCATTGTCACATAATTTATATATCATGTTTTCGTTTTCTAAATTATATATCTTGTATTTGTATTATTATAATTACTTCTACTTTATACGTATACGTACAAATGAAATTGTAACTTAATTAGTGCCGTGAGAGTGAAAGTGGAATTCTGTAAACTGAAACTGCAATTTGTACAATTAGGAAGGTCGTAAATGAATAGACTATGAAATACGAATTTGTATAAGTGTCAACGTGTACGTGTGCCAGAAAATTCCTTGCTAGGCCAAGTCGAGTCGAGTCAAGCCAAATTTGATGTCTGTAGCGTACTAAAATTAATTGTCATCAAATTCGGCTCACCAACAAAATGCAAATGGCAAATGTAATAAAACGCAATACCAAAACTCTGCCATGCCCTTGATTTTAATTTGATTCGTTTTTATTTGGTTTTCTCCGTAAATACAAAACATCCACGTGTTGACGTCACATAATTTAATCTGTCGATTGCGCGCGTGTGCACCTAATTGGTAATTTAGTATTATAGTGGAGGTTATAGTATTTAATTGAACAGTGAAAGCAGTTGCAGTGCAGTGCCAGCTGCTCTGCGATACGAAATACGATACGATTTCGTATAATTACAGAATTCGTCTCGTGTTCGTCGTGATGTTGTTTCGTTTTGTTTAGGAATGAGGACCACAATTGAGCAAAACCACGCCACAATCCACAACACAATTATAAAATATACAGACACAGACGCAATTTGCAATTCAATTCAAGATGCTGTACTCCAATTACATTTATACGAACAGAGATCGTTTACTTACTTAATTTACTTGACTGACTACACTAGACAACTGACGATGATACTACACTGAAATGCAATTAGCAATTAACAAGTGGTCTGGAGTCTAAAATATGGCTTTGGCTGATGGCCGCTGCTAACTGAAGATTCAATTTATAAGAAGCTGCTGCATACTTGATTTCGTTCACGTTCGTCCAAGAGGTTCTAATCTCCATCTAAATTGCGGGCTGGAAGTCGCCACGCGCGAGCCGGAAGCAGTTTAGTTTCAGTTTTCTGGTTTTGGTTTTGGATTAGACATTAGAATTAATGCAGTCTCAAGGATTTGTGCATTTGTCGCTCCAAATTTGAATTTGATCTACCTACAGCCTGACAGCACCCGTAGCTTAATTTAATTACACAGAGATGAACATTTTAATGGAAATCGTAGTCGTACTCGTACTCATAGCCGTAACCACGTACGTACTTAATTTGAGGTGACGAGTAATTACAATTACAAGCTCAGACCAGCAGCTCGGAATCAGTACAACTAATTAAGTTTGACTTTGACATTTGACACCTAAACAGCAGTAGCAGCACGACAGACACTGACGACTGACGACACTTCACGACGGTTAATTGTAAAAGCCCCGATTCACCGCCTGCCGCTTGGAGTTGTCCCACTTGCAGGTGAGGATGCGGACGTACGTGCGGCGGAACGACGCGTTGCAGAGCGCGTAGCACATCGGGTTGATTGTGGAATTGATGTAGCACAGATAGTAGACAATGTTCCAGGCGACTTCCGGGATCGCCTCTTCCTCCAGCACCGTGCGGAGGAGGACGAGGATGTTGTACGGCGTCCATGTGACGATGAACGTGAGGAGAATGGCGGAGAGGGTCTTGGCGGCCTTCTTTTCCTGCTTCTTCTCCTGGTTCTTCCGCTTCTTCTTGCTCTTGGGGGCTACCTGGGACGTCATCTGCTGCTGAACGACCGTGGAAGGGTTCGTGGACGTGGAGGAGATTGTACCGGCCGAGGATTTTGAAGTAAGGGGCTTCGGGATGACTTTCGCGTTCAGCGGCGGCAGCGCGGAGGAGGGACGACGGGGAACTCCTCCAGCACTGTCCGAGTTGGTGTGGGCCGCGGCACCGCCTGGCCCGATTCCTGCTGCTGCTGCTGCTGCTCCAATCTGCCTGTTTGTGTAGCTGTACTCCGACGGGTTACTGGAGACAAGCTTGGCTTTGGCGTGCGCCGGAAGCGGTGGCAAAGGACCGGGTTCCTGAATCATGCGAATCGACGCGTTCTTGCCTTCCATCTCACCGGGAATCCGAATCAGGATCGTGTACACGGAATCGCTGCCCGGAAGCTTGCCATTTGTAGTACCTGAAACAAGACAAGGAGAACAGTCAGCAGTCAGCAGATGCTCGGCCCAGACTTTGATCAACTTTGATAGGCGCCACATCGTCGCCCGCGCCCTTAACCCTTGTCAATGCCAGAAAGAACCCGGACAGGACAGGACTTGGGCCAAGTTTCAGTTTCTGCCGAACTGTAATTTGATTTATACGCTCGACAAAAGGAGAAGCAGAAGAAGCACTTCTTCAACTATCAACTTTCGACACGACACAATTCACAACTTTCTTATCACATCAAACCAAAAGCCCAAGTCAAACTCGACCTCGCGCTACCCGCAAATCTGAGAAACTTTTCCTATTTTCATTGTGCCGCACCGCGCCATTCTGCCCGACCAATTTTGCGTACGCCGCCGACGCGGACCGGTGCCTTTGCGAAATCCAATAGACGAGACATGAAGATATCTCCGGGCGACTGAAGGACGTTTTATCTCCGAGCCCAGCCCAGCCGCGGAAGGCAGCAAAAGCAGTCCGTCCGTCTCGGTCCATTCATACTGAATCATCAAAAGTTTTACTGAATTTCGATTTCGGGTCGCATTCGAGTTTGTGAAGTATCACATTTTTGCATGGGACAAAAAAGAAGAAAAGTCAACGAGCCGTGCCGCGCCGTGCGACGAAGGCAGCAAATGCAAAAGTGTGCCATTTCACTTTCATCTTTTCTCATGGCCATTCCCTGCATGGGTCATATTGACATTTGGTGGTGCTTTTCGCTCGCTTGCCCGCACTCTCAGTGCCATTGCCTTTGCCGCTGCGGGTGGTATTTTGTATCGGATCGAGTTTCCTTTTCCTGCTCGCTTGCCGTCACTTGACTTTCCCATTTCCTATCAGCCATCATGTCACTTCCTTCCTTTTCCTTTGCCTTTCCAGGACAGGACTCTTTCATACATTTCAAGTGCTCATGTGCTCCATGCTAAAGTGCCGCACCGCACTACTGTGCAAAATAAAATGTGCTGAATGGTGAAAGCCAAAACGACTGGCGCTTTACATCACAGGGCCGGACCAGCCATCTTTTTACACTGTGCTCGGAATTCTAGACTGCACTGCACTGCAAGAAAGTCGAGAAAATGAAAGGAAGTCTCTTCTTCCCAATTTACTCTAAAAGCTTTCTACCACCTGCGCAATTCTGAATTATTCGCGTCGTGTCGCTTCGGTGGGCAGGAAATTGCGAGGCGCCCACACTGCGCTGCGGCTAGAAAACGACAATTTACACCTGCTGTCTTCATCCACATGAATTTTAATTAGCTTACCTTCAGAGTGTGTATGCGAATGCGTGTTGACTCCAGTCGCCGGATGCGAGAGATGCACACCTGAGCTCACGAGCACGTCCGTCCTCCTCGTCGGTGTCTGGCCCGGGACTTGGCCACTTGCGCCACCGCCACCGACGGCCAGCGGGTCCCGAATCACATTCAGCGACGTGCAGCGTGAGACGGACGACTGCAGCGGAGTCTCGACACTCGCTGGTGTGCCGCACCCGGGCGAGACGTGCTCGTCCTCCAGTTCTTCGGGGTCGTCGGGATCACGATCCACACGGCAATAGCTCGAACAGAAAATCCAGAGGGTGGCAAAGCAGCGGAGGCGGTTGGCGCACCACCGCGGAAGCTTCTGCAAAGGAATTAAAAGGCAACAATTAAAAACTGGAGTCGTGAGAGTCTCAGCATCAAAGGCGAATGGGAACGGGAAAAGTTCCACTGTTCCTTTGATCTCTAGCAAATGGAATGGAATTTGGGTTTGTGCTCTTTTACTTTTGCTTTCTGCTTTGGTGATCGAATTACTATATACACAAGTGGTGCTTGGCCTCGCCTTTGCTTTTGCCTTTGCGCTTGGCGGGGCCGTTTAGCAAGAAATTACGATAGACGAATTAAACAACTTGAGCCAAACGCCGAAGAATTTCATTCATTCATCGCTCCATTACGTCACTGTTTAGTGTTTAATCACGTCATGATTAAAACCCGCGCCACGTTCGTGCGGTTTGTTACTTGATTCAACTTGAATTTCGCGAATGCATGGTTTTGCAGATAAGTGAAAAGTGAATGGCTCATCGTCACCCGTACCAGGAAAGGCAAATACGCAAATATTTGGTCAAGAAAGTTGCCTGCGGGTTTCGGCCAAAATATGCAAAGACACAGGCTGCTTGTTATCAGCTGCTATCAAACCGCATGGTCATGGAATGCAAATTACATCGGAAAATCCTCCCACGCGCACGCGATGCTGGCGATGGATTTCTGGTCTTAGCTCAGCCGTTCAGAATTGCGAGCCGAATCAGGTCGGTTATTAGCGGATTGTTAATAAATCCTTCGTCCTTGAGTGTCTTGAGCCCAGCCCATTAACGCCTTACGCCGAGCCCGCCGAGCCGAGCCTAATTTAGTACCCGACAATTCTGCTCATTTCTCGTAAATGGATTTGTATTTACAAGGCATGCATTAAATCATCGCCGTGGAAGTGGACGTGGACGCGAACGAGATTTCTTCACTCACGCGACGGCGACGCCGGCGAAGTGCTTCAGCATTTACTTTTTACTTTTGTTTACTTTTCTCTTTATTGCCTTGCCCTGCCTTGCCTGCTGCGATTGCCATAATTTCTCTTTTATCTTTCCAGCAGACGCAGGCAGGAGGCACTTAGCACTCGCACCAAAGCGTAGTGCCTGTCTGCCTGAAATTAAATCAACTCTTCAAACCGAACCATCTTTTCCTTTTCCTTCTGCCACTGCCACTGTGCCACCGTAGAATATTTGAATTAGCTTAAGGCCATGGCACGCTACGGCGCAGCCACAGCCACTTTGCGAGTTGGAAAATAGAACTTTCTACACACTTCTTTGAAATATCTCTTTCGCAGCGAAAGTTGATAGTTGATGGAAATGGAGTTCCAACTCCAAAATGGCGCGCTTTTGCTGCGGTTTTGTGGCAGATTGTCTGCAGGCCGTCCCCACCGCCTGGAAATGATAATAAGTGACTGGAGTCCAAAGTACAATGAAATCAGCATCAGCATCGCGTAGCGTATCAGATTCCTATTCCTAAATGATGAGATTCCCATGCGAAGCTTTGTGATGATGATACGTCATTATCATGATTCATCAATCACTTTCACATACGCATCACATTACAATAGAACGTGCTAGTATGCCATGACGTGCTGTACGACTACAAAACGGATCTTATTACATATGCTTCCTCGGTATTCGTATTCGTAATCTCTTTCAAGTATCGTCGCAGACATGCCGTCTTGTCTCGCCATCGCGAGCGAGTTGCCTTTCAAGATTTCAAAGAAACTTGAACGTAGTTACCTACGAGTCTCGACTCGACACTCATCATTGACTGACTGAATGCGAAGAATTCAAAGGCTATTGACTTGACTTGCTTTCACTTTCGTTGCACTGCAAAGCAATGAAGTAAAGCAACAAGGCAAGCCACGACTTCAAACGAAATACGAGTACGAGCACGAGCACGAAATATTGCATCTCTGGCAATTCTCTTGAGGAAAGGACGCTTCGCTTTGGTGTTTTTCACGTATTGCATATTTATTCGTATTCCTCTTAGGAGTCGATGGCACTTGTCAAGGCTGACGCTGGAGTTAAACCAATTCTGGATGATAAATTCAATTTACGATCTGAACGCCTGGGCTTGTGATGGCGATCGTGATTGAAAGGAGGAAATGATCAAAATGTTTTGATACACTCGCGTCGACGCTCGATCGGATAATATATTAAATATTTGCGTGGGGCTCGCCTTTCACGCTCACGCTCGTGCTCGTGCTCGTGCTCGCGGCGACAAAAGCAAAAGTGGCGGTCGTGGATCTTTTCATTCCTTTCCTTTGCGCCGTGCTTTGCTTTGAACTTTCTCCGTGCCGTGCTGTCCTGCATCTTGTTCGAATACGCATGTGCACGTTATTGGATTTTTGAATGAAAGCTGTTTTTTCACCGTTCGTGTGCGTGGCTTGGCTAGGTCTGGCTTGACGTAATCTCGAATGAATCTATTTCTGGACTCCGAGATTCTATTTTCACTTCAAACGCAAACGCAGTACGGCAATTTAATTCTATTAAATCTCAGGACAGACCAGGCCGAGCTCGTGCCTGTTTGTAAACAAAACAAGGCCCGGCACGGTACGACGCACGCATTCCTAAGCTAAAAATAGAATTTAGGCCGCAGATGTTGGACGAATATTTTATTATTTAATATGGCTAATAAGATGATGAAATGAACAAGTTTGCCAACCAATTCGTATATGCTCACAAAGTTGTATGAAAAACCCAAGTCCAAGCCCACGCCAAAGCAAGACAAGGCGGCCAAGGCAAGATGAAGTTTGTCATAAAAGTTTATGAATAACAACGAAAAGCCGAGCGCGGCTGGCGGCTTGATCCAAGAAGACCGGCCATTTACGTCGAAGTTCTCGGCTTGGCTCTCAGCTCACATGGCATTATGATATGAATCTTGTCGTGGGTGTTTCGTGACAGTGACGGCCGCGGTGGCGGCGATGGTGACTCTGTGCATATGCTACGCGACGAGTATTCATGGATGCTGGACTGGATGAGACTCAATCTCAGGACAACTTTCTCTTTCTTTGGTTGGCATTGGCATTGTTTTGGTCTTGAAGACGGAGACGGCGACAAATGCGTGGCTGGCCCTGATTCACATTCGGCTCATGATTCATGAGTTGTGGTCATGACGTAAACTAAGCTTTAGTTTGTATCTGTATTGTATTCTGGCCAGAGTTACAAAACATCAAGCACAAAGTCCCAAATCCAATTTCCGCTCGTCATCTCGCCCACGCCCGGCCAGATGATCTTTGTGTTCTGTACACTAAATGTGTTAAGCAGAGCAGAGTAGAGTGAAAGTGCTCACCGATCCCTGGCCCTGGTGAGCCGGACATGTTGAGAGTTGGTCCAAATGGTCGGGACAGATACAGGACTCGGATCGCATCCTCTTCCACTCCTCGACGTCCACGACCTCATCACTGCAATGAACAAAGAGCAAAGTCCAAAGGACCAGATTAGCACTTAGCATGAATACGGCAATGGCAACGGCGTGGCATGTCCCACTTCAGGCTCGGGCTCAATTCAGGCAATTCAGGCAATTCAAGCATTCTTAGTCCCGGTCTTAATCCGTGTTATTGCGCCAGGGTAATCAACTTAATCCCTTCAATTATATTCTTGTACGACCGTTCGCTCGCTGTACGCACGATTGTTTTACGTCATCAGGCTCGTCAACCCTCCTTCCAATGAATGAAAATAGCAGAGCATTAAAGCAAATATTTGCCATTCGCTGTTTGCGAGTGAACAAAGTACAAACTTAAAAGCGAACAACGTAGCGGGCACGAGGACTTTAATTCCTACACACGCGAACACGAGTACGAGCGAAGAATTCGGGTGAATCACTCCAGGCAAGTGAGCAGATTGGCGAAATGCGAATGGCGATTGTCTTGTTGACTTGTACAATAGCAGCAAGATGAAGAGCAGATGAGCAGCTTGGCGATTGCGTTTTCAAGAGGCAAGACAATCCGTCCGGGCTCGGCCTGTGCGAACGCTTTATTTATTTGTTTGTTTGCGAATAGCGTTCACCGACGAGGACGACGACGGTGAACAGTGAAAGCAACGAGTAGAGAGCAATGAGATCGTTACACTTGTCGAGTTCCCATCCGCGTACGCGTCGCTCGAGCAAGGCAAGGCGAGCGACCAGAGTTTGTTTTGTTTCTACCAAGGCTTACGGCACTCGCACGGCACGGATGATGACACAATAAAGGCTACGTGCGCGTAAGTCTTGGCTTCAAGTACCAATTCCTAATGGGATACTTGTAATAAAAAAGAATTCTACTCACTGCTGCTCTGTTCTGCTTTGCCCTGCTTTTCATTCGCCTGCTCCCTCTCGGCTGTTCGGCTTTTCGTGCTCGTAGCCGTGAGCAGAGCAAATAATGATCGTCGTTTTGTTTCGAGGACAATGAGTATGTCTTCGTTCTCGTTTTTTTGCCATTGCCCTTCAAGACAGGTTTTTTTTTTAGTATTTTGAGTATTCGAGTTTTTTGAGCTGGTCTCCAGAAACAAATTTCCTAATTCTCAGAAAATCTCGACAGTAATTCCTTTCTCCTGTTAATTCGTCGTTGCTCGTCGCTTTCTGTCTCTGCTTGTGCTCTCTTTTGCTTTTTCCTTTTGCTCCTTTATACCGTCGTCGTCCATTTTAAGCGTCTTAGCGTAACTTCTTTACGAGTTTGAGGGCGAGCAGTCTCTGCCTCGGTCCTGATTTGGAATCGACGTACTTTGACCGTTCGTGTTGTATCCTTAAGCCACTTTACCGTTTCACAATTTGATCCGCCGGCGAAGAACAACAAAACTTAAAAAAAGAACAACACTGCAGACGATCGAAGAAAGTAAGAATTTAATGAATTCTAATCGCCAGCTGCCGTGCCCGCCTGAATAAATATTTACCGATCGAATTTCAAATTTCTTTCAGGCTCCAGCCTGGCCTGAGTTTAGAAATTCAATCAAAATTTGTAAATCATCCTCTTCTTCAGAATTCCAAATTTCTAAATTTCTATCGTGTGTGTCGTATCGCTGCGGTAAATGAAAAAACTTTGTGCTCGAAGCTCGATTCTTTCTAGCCGACATCAGTTTACTTTCACTTCGCCTTTCGCATCGTGTCCTTCATGTCGTCGTGTCGTCTTCCTTCGACATTTTATAGTTAACGATTGAACAAGTCATTAATCAAAAGTTTACTGATACCCAAGCCAAAGAGTACTTAATTTAATGTAAATGTGAACACGCCCTCGTGCACGCGGTTTGGAGCGGCGCGGTTGCTCGTTTCGGGGGACACGCCCATGAAAGATACACAAATTCACGTACGTACTTCGAACTCCGGAATACGAATTCGGTCTTTGCTCACAACCACTTAAGATATTAGACTAAAGACATTAAGATATTACCAATTCTAATGACCGTCGTGGTCGTGGTCGAGTGAGTCCAGTCTCGTTCGTTTTCGTCTTCCAAGAAGAAATCAATTACAATCACCATTACGAGCTTGTACAAACGAAACGATAGCGAACGAATTTAATATCTTTATCTTTATCGGACCAATCTCAAGGCACGAATGCACGAGATTCAAACAAACCAACGAGCAATTTGGTAATCAATCACTAAATTTACTGTCGTTTAATCTAATCACTCATTTTACTCGTGCCGTAGCCGTGGTCGTGGTCGTATTTAGCAAATAGCAAGTCAAGCATCTTCTCGTTCTTTACCTTTGGCTTGACAAGAACACGCCAGCCAGACATCGAAGGACGTGGACTTTGACTCCAACTTTGCACATTGCTGCCTTGCAGCCTTTGCAGCTCAGCGGTGCGAAGGAAGAAAGTTGGCCAAGAAATGCTGATAATTGCCAAAGTTTCGACTTTCGAGTTTAGCTCTTACGAAATTCAAGCCGAGCCGAAACTGAGCCCAGTCATTAAAATCTATAAACGTCCAATTCACAGCAGCAGCTGTGGCGAAACGAAGAGAAGAAATTCGCAGTATGGAATTGAGCTCCAGTTTGCCAATTCGCGAAGTGCAAAATATGCAATTGTAGAATCTTGTTAAGAAAGTAGCCACCGACGGACGGCTAGCATTCACATTCATCATATTTCGTTAATTGACATTGACAGCCGTCATCCACGTAAAGCCGCGCCGCGCCTGGAGTCACGAACCCGAGGAGAACGAGACGAGAACTTGGAACTTGAAACTTTTACATTTCATTGTTCATTGCTCATTGTTCGCTTCATCGTCGCTGTGCTGCTCGAGCTTGCAAAAGTTTGATTTAATTAATTTCTGCTTTTGTCAGCCATTCGGGACAGTGATAAAGTTTTGTGATTGCCATTACCATTCTCGTACGCGTACTCAAGCCGCTCTCGTTATTGTTCTGTGCTCCTGAATCAAACACATTCCAGCGGATGAAATTGTAATTGGATCTTGAAAGTTTAGTTTACCTGACCATTAGAGTGGCGATCATTTGCAGGCGTGCGCGCGCCTCACGAATTTTCGCGAATCTGCCACGCCACAGCTCGAAATTGCCCCAGCTTGTGTTTATTCATCCATTCATCGTTTCCTTTGCCTTACCATACCCATTAGGCTTCAATTCATTGATGCATTAGCACACTCGCACTAGAAAATTTGCAGAATTAGAATTCGGGTACAGAACGGGCACGAGCTCGATTGCAATTTATGATTATGGTTATTGTGGTAGTTAAATTTTATTGGCACTCGACTGGGGATGGCGAATCGAGAATGGCGACTCAGCAGTTTTCTTATCAACATCATATTTTCGCGAAACTTTGCTAATTTGGCCCGGCCAGGTCAGGCCAAGGTGAGCCTGCCTTAGACTGGACTCGGAACCCTACCGAGTCGCAGTCACAGCCGTAGTCGCGTTGCAGTCAATTAGCAAATAGCAAATTATCAAAAAGTAGAACGAGTCTGAGCCTAGCTAGCCAAGGACACAGACGCGGACGCGGAAGTAATGACAGGAAAGCAGCTTAACTTGTTCCTGACGTGAAATTGCACACCGACCAGTCAGCCATTCTCGTATACGTGCTCGGGTTCTTCTCGCACGGTGACAGTGGCCCAGGGGAGCAAGTAGCAGGTGTATTCTATTGTTCGCCTCGCATACATGATGCATGCAGGCAGGCTCAGAATACTCAGGAACAAGATTCAGCTATTCAGAGTCCTTTCTGAGTTCGCATTTCGGCCTAGCCTAGCTGGTCTGGCCGCTCGGTGCGCCTTTTATTATTCAACGCTTTCCGCTGCGCTGCCTGGCTTGTCCTGCCAGTCTGAATTGTAAATTCCACTTTTAAATGACTGCGGCTCAGCTTTCTACCGTGTCAGGCTGAGCCCCAGTCCGCTTTGCCATGCAAAGTGCTCACGAGCAGTGCATAATGCAAAAGCAAAATGCAGAATGCGAAATGCTGGTAATTTGTAATATTCATTTGCTCGTGTTTGGAATTAGGCAGCATTTCTCTCTCGTAATATCCGCGTTCCTCTTCTCATTCTGGACTCTGGAGTACAAATTGTAGAGCACTTCTCAACTCGTGAATCGTGAAGGGTGTTTTGCTGCTTTGCTGCTCTTGCATTTGTACACATTCTTGCGTCACACAACTAGCACACTTTCACAGGGCAGAAGCAGCTGAGAGCACGACACGATGAAGAAACGGAAATTAAACTTTTCGCTAAGCTGATTTTCATTACACCAGGTTGCGACTCGCGAGTGGGAATTCTGCAGGTTTGGTTTTAAGTCTTTCGCGTCGCGAATCGCGAATGTTGCAGCTTGAACAAATTTTGCGATTTTGCACTTGTTTGGGCTCAAGTTTCATTTCGAGGCAGGCTTAAACGGGAGCTTTGGCACTTGAGCAGTTGACGGTAACTAATTTTGTAATTGTCCGTTTGCCGGTGCCCGAGTTCGTCGTCGAGAGCCCGAATTCAACCTCTCCGGAATGTCCAGAACGCTCTCCGTTGGCAGAATAGCTGTTCATTATTAATTTATGCATTTTAGTGTTTCGAGCACAAAATTATAATTGCCATAAACAGCACGGATTTTCAGTCTGGGTTTTAAGGGCTCAAAGACGAGCCTCATGCCTCGAGCTCGATCGAAGAATACGCGAAAATGCTTGGCCCGACCCGAAATTAAATATTTACGCCTGACAGCCGGAGTTCCATTTCACCCCGCAATGATTCATGCAGAATTTGAAACGACGCAGATGAAATACGATCGTAATCCTGTTCCGAGACGTCCGTAATTCAATACGCACTCCATACGACTGTCTAGCGTCCAGTCGCAGTCTTGTCGTTTCGCTCACTGTCGGTCAACTAAATTGATTAACGTGGACAGCGCACGGTCCACTCCACTTCACGCATCCGCGTCCAGTCCGTGATAGCGTGATTAAATTACTTTGAAACGTGATATTTCCATCGGCCATCGGTCACACACGCAGAGTAAACGAAGCACAAACACAAAGCGACGGCACGCGACGGCAGCTCTGCGGTCCAGCGGACAATGCAATGAATAATTCGCGTTTCGCATTTCGCATCCTCGCATTTCAATTTGTGAACTGACAGAATGACAATTCAAGGCTCTTTCAAAGGCTTTTCTTCATGCTTGTTTGATTTACTACGAAACCAAACGCAAAATGTTGACCGCTAAATACGCAGGAAAATGTCAAAGTCCACCCGCTGCGGTTTGACATGTGTCACCCCCCAATATAAAAAAAGGATTCAATGATTCTGCAGTAAATATTTTCGCTCACCTTGAATTTGACCTCCGACTCGACTCCTTCTTGCCCGCCTGAAGCTGCGAGAGGTCACGCTGGCGTTTTTCTGTCTCACGCCAGATTTTGAAGTACAGCCAGAGCATTATGGAGACTGGGACGTAGAACGCTGCGATGGCAGTGCCGAACGTGATGTAGTGGTTCGTCTCGATGAACTGAATGTAGCACTTCCCCTCGGGCACTGTCCGCTTCCCTTCAATGTACGGCCACGCGTAGATCCACGGCGGCCAGAGGACAAGCGAGATTCCCCACGCGCTCGAAATCATCACAGCGGCACGGCGAGTCGTGCGTCGAGCTCTGCGAAAACAAAGGCAAATGCAGAACGAGAAGGTTAATTTCTTGTTTTGTAATTAATTGCGTCGAATTTCGCAGTAAATATGTGACTACAAACTAAATTGGTCTATTTATAGTACGCAGACAGCATTACTGACAATGCGATTACAATATCGGCCTTGACGGGCTTCGAACAATCCGCTGCGCACCGATTGAGTTTGAGTGCGAGTTCATCTTCCCTTTTGCTAATTGCATTGTCATTGTCATTGCTTCAGGTCAAACTCCTCAGAGCTCTAGAGCAAGCTTACTCTTGAGTCTTGAGTAAACTCGATGGCACAGGACTCTTTATTACTAAAATAGACAGCGTTATTACATTTAATTACAGAATAGACACCGACTCGTTGTTGCCTGAGATTGCGATTGGAGTTGGTAGTAATTTGATCAAACCATTAGAGACAAGGCAAGGCCAGTCAAGCAATTATAAGCAAAGAGGAAGATGCTCGCCGAGCCAACAGCGAGGGCGCAATTAAACGAGGTTCAATTAAATTTTCCTGCCTGCCGAATACGAAAAACGACGGATGGACAATCTGTTTGTTTCGCCTGCCCTTATTAACGTAATTAAGCGATCGTCATTATTAAACCCGCTCTGCGCCTAGTTTTGGACTGATTTGGTTCTTTAGTTCTTTACCTGTATGTAAGCGGTCGGGTCACGGAGAAGTACCGATCGAAGGAGATGATGAGCAGGTTGAGGACCGACGCGTTCGAGACGAGGTAGTCGAGCGCGAGCCACGTGTCGCAGATAGCGGGTCCAAAGGGCCAGTAGCCCATGATGATGTGGATCGTGAAGAGTGGCATGGAAATGAGCCCAACACAAAAGTCAGCCATGGCGAGCGAGAAGAGAAAGTAGTTTGAAATGGTCTGCAGTTGCTTGTCGATCTTGAACGAGACCATCACGAGGATGTTGCCGAGCACAGTGAGGAGGGCGAGGCAGCTCGCGACCCACGCAAAGACAATCATCTGGAAGATGGACAGGTTGGACTGGACCACGGAGGGCGGGAGCAGCGAAGGGGTCGGGCGCCACGTCGGAGGGCTCATCGAACTGGACGTCCAGTTCCCACTGCCTTTGTGGCGGCGTGCGTTGCCGTCCCATGGCGTCAATGACGTCGGGGAGGAGTAGCCTCCGCTCGCGGGCGTGGTCGACGTGTACGAAGGGTGCGTGGGTCCGAGCGTATAGGTAATCGTCCCTCCACCGTGCACCGTCGGAAAATGGTGCCCGCCAGCGCTGCCTGACTGGCTGCTTCCGCTCCCGCTGCTGCTGCCCCCACTCACAAACGTCAGACTCCTGTCGTGGCCGAGAATGACGAGGAAGAGAGTGACGGTCGCTGTCACGTACACGGATGACATGATCTCCGTGATCATGATCACCGGCAGTTGCACGACGACAGAGACTGCTTCATGATTGTCACGGGCTCAGCGGGGGGACATGGACACGGTGTGGACATGGGTGGGCTTCTCTTTCGCTCTTCTTCTTTCGCTCGTCTCGTCATAATAATAATATCGTTAAAAATTGAGATTGATGCAATGAGTGATGGCAGCATCGCAGCCGTGGCAGCGGCGGTGTCGGTGAAGAATTCAATTATCTTGCTCTTCTTTTCTTCTCAGCGCCTGCCAAATACAAAAATACGGTACAGTAAAGTAAATATAATTAAAACGGCATAATCGCAGACAGAGCACGGAAATTTCGTACAAAGAAGTGTGCGGAAACTTTCTTTCGGTGAGCTGTGAATTAGAGCAGAACCAGAAACGAGTAATTTAACGAGAAACTGACGACGAAGACGAAGACGAAGAAGAAAAGAAGAAAGAAGTTTCAATTTCACCTACGCCTCTATACTTGTTTGCTGTTTGTATTTTGCTCCACGCTACGCTTCGCGAAAAAGTTATCATCTTATCGCGAATCGTGAATGACATCAAAAGAATTCGGTATTCGGCCCTGTTCGTACTTTTCCTTAGAATTTGCAAACCTTGTCAATTATTCTCTTTGGCTCAAGACTCGCGAATCGCGATTAATGGCGGCCACGCTCTGAACTCGTGCTCGGGCCTCTGATAAACGAATCTAATCTAATCTCTATTTCAAGGCAGTAAAAGTAAAAAGTAAAAGTTGGTCGGTCGATCGGTATCTTGATCTTTGGCCTTGAAATCGGAATCTCTCACTGCTAGCCAAGCTAAGTCGTGGGCTGCTGCTGCTTTGCTGTCAAGTCGAGTCAGGAAAAGTTTGCAAATGTGAATGGCGAATTCTTGGCCGGCGCGACCGACTTGGCCTGGCCTGGCGCTTCTAGTCGGATTTTTATTTGTTTGTGCAAAAGCTTTTGGTTTCTGTAAACTTGTGCCTTTGCCTTTACCCGTGTGAATAATGCATGGAGAGATAAAAAGAGTTAGGGACCGAGTCCGAGCTCCGAAAAAAATTGAATTTATGGAAGGAGAATCGGAAAAATTGAGTTCAAGGAAAGGTTAAAGCTTCTGCACGTTTTCCTTCCTTCCTGCATACAGCATGCTGCTGGCAAGAAGCACGAGAACACGAAAGGGAAGTAAAATACGATAGCCAGACCAGCATCGAAAGTTGAGGAGATCATTATGCAGACGATCGCGAAATCGCGATTCGTGATGCGATGCGCTGTCGATGGGAAGAGCAAATATTGGCAAAGTGAAAGCAAGTTTTCACCATACCATCATGATAATCATTTATTACTCGGCTTGGCTAGAATTGAAGTGAAGATGCAGACTCAGCCAGCAATAATCATGCATGAGAAAAGCAAGCGAAACGACTGCACGTGGCTGTAAAAATTCGTCTCCTTTCAGCCTCAGCCCGGCCGGGCTTTCGCCAAATTAATAAAGATCATAAATTCAGGGACAATAAAATCGACTTCGACATCGACAGTCGAGACTCAGACTCAGACTACGGACTTTAAACTTCTGTCCTTGTGATCTTGAGCTCGGGATCATGAAATATGGCGAAGACAAAACTCTTGATTGCTGCCTGTCGAATTCCAAATGCAAGTAGTGAGTTGCGAATTGCGAATCTTTGGACTGGAATCATCATAAATTTTTGATGGTGCGACCCGCGACCATAAAAATAGCGTGTTTATTTGCGACTGAGAGGCGTCTGGACCTTGAATTCTTACCTTATCATGCTGGATCAACGTCCTTATCAGTGATCATTGGCTAACCTACCAATCAGGGGCCTTGAGCTAAATCTTGGTCTATCATTAAACACCTCCGGAGCTCACTTTTCACTTCTCACGTCTCGTCTCACGTGTTTCTAGCCCTACACCGCACTTTCATTCGCCCTGACTCACCGTTCGTTTGTGTTTATACGCGTATTTCGTCGTGGTGCAAATTAAAAATCGAAGAAGGAAGACCTGTACAGTGAAAAGTTGGCGCAACGTGCAACGAGGAAGCTGAATGGAATCACAATAACAAGGAACCAGAAACACAAAAACACGATGCAGCAGCTTAGCGGGCGCAGAACGGAGTCTGTAAGTTTTTGGGTTCGTGCACGAGTTTTGGAAACTTTCACCAGGCAAAGAGGGGATCCAAGCGAGTACTGAGACGGAGTCTGGGCGCCTGGGCCTGTTTTATCATCCTGGCTGCCTCTGCTCCTGCGTTCAGCTCCTCTTCGCTGCTTAGTTCTCTTTTCTCTTTCTCTTTTTCTCATCTTTATTCTCCATTCTCCAGTCAGCCGGGCATGGCATGGCAAGACAAGGCAAGCCTCTATAGCCTATAGTCTCATCGGTGAAGGGAGCACTTCAGCACTCCAGCACTCCAGCTACTCAAGACTCAAGACGCAAGTACACTTTGTAGTAGTACGCTAGTTTCTGGATGCTACTGGAGTAAAACTATAGACCGACCGACCAACTTGGCAGGCATTGCATGGAAATGGAAACGGGAATGGAAATGGAGAGAAGAGGACAAAGTTTACGATAAACTCAAGTACGAGTACGGCACGGCTATGAGAAAGTACAACTGCTTCTGTTCTCTTATCTGTTCTCCGAATCCTAGCTGTATCAGCGAGGTGATGCTTAAGCTAAGACAAGTGTAGGAGAACAAAGTTTACGTTGAACCGAAAGCAAGGAATACTTTTCCCATTCCGAGTACGGCTCATCCGTCTACCCAGTAAATGAATTTTCCACGTACGCCGCCGGGGCGCCGACCGCCACGGCGCGAATGGTGCGATGTTTTTATTTTGTCCCACTCAAAGTAGTCGCAGGCGATCGCGTCGAGGCTCGCAAAACAATAACATCAAATTTTAGTCTACGCGCCCCCAATTTAAAGCGAATTATCAAGGAATTAAGAATGCGAGTGCAAAACTGGGTCGCGTACCTCACCAGAGGCAAGCAGAAAACAACAGGAGACATTAGGCGAAAATGGAAAGCAATATGTTCAGGCTTAACAAATAATTCCATGCGAGAGCGTAAAGCACGAATGACACTCGAAATGTGCGAACGCGGATTTGCGAGAGCTCAACGCTCGCGCCGAAATCGTGTCTCGTGTTAAAATTTTGCTCGTGGCGGTAATTAGCAAACTAATTCTTGCACGATGCGGTGCGGGAATTCTTGTTAAATAGCATTACGCATTTCACATTTCGCATTACTGGCGAGGCAGAGACAAAAGAAGCGTAGCGTACGGTGATGATGATGAATTGTGGCACAATGTGGCGGAGAAAGTGCGCGCAGTGAAAGTGTCATCACCGTCAACTCTCGTGCCATGGCTCGTGTCGCCGTGGCCGTGCCTGCCTCATGGCTCGTGTATTGACTGTGACTGAATCATGAAAAGGAAAGTGGAGTCCAAAGTTTTTCATTTACTCTTCTAATTGAACTCTACAAACCGTCCGCGTCCATATTCGAACACGAGCATCATGTATTCAAGTGGCAAGCAGCAGAAGCAGCAGCAGCACGGCAGACTGTGACTACAAAACTCGTCTCTAAGCCAAGGCTGAAGGCTGAGGCAGTAGTTCATCAGGTTTGGGCTCGAGAGCTCTTTCAAAATATTGAATTTTAGATTAGTGGTTTATATCGCATCAACTCATTTCCATATTTGACATAGATGAGCACACACGCGTACTACGCATGCTGTGCCATGCCGTTTCTATTGCTGCAAAGATCTGTAATGGATTTGCCGATTGCAATGCTCTCAGGACTCGGATTATAAATTCAATTGAGACACCGGAATTCAGTCGAGTTTAGTCTATAAACCATGCAAAAATGCAAATGAGCAAGTGGAAAATCGACTGGTCCCGGGTCTCGGGTCTTGGAAAAGTCTTCATACACGAAGGCAGTCAAACTCTGAAATTTCTGGTCTAATGCAAAGCAAACAACCAACCAACCCCACGTCAGCGAGCGAAGAGACGAAGCGTCGAGCCGAGAAATTACGAGGCCGAAGACAGCAGATTGAGATTTGAGATTTAAGAATTTGAGACTGAGGAAGATTGAATTAGAGATCGATCTCTTGAGAAATGTAATGGCCAATGGCGAGCCGAACGCGAGCGACAAATGGATCCAGACCCATGCGGATGCTGGATGAAGGAATCTTGGGCTAGGTGAAGGAATTAACGGATACGGAAGAAAAATGGGAATGAAAGCCCCTTCCCAAGCCCACACGTTTGGACGCCACGGCGTAGCTTGCATTGAATAAAGCCACGGAGGATCAACTCGCTGCGCTGCGGCCTCTCGCATCCGCAATTCATTTCCCATTGATTTTTCTTCACAATTTTTTACTTTCACTTTCCTGTCTTTGTGGCACATTTCTTCACAGGCCAGATCTTTGCCTGCGAAGGTGGAGAAAGTTAGTCGGTCGGTCTTGCAGGAGAAAGAAAGTCCTGCGACTTGTTTGTACTTCACAAGCCTCGTCTTTCATCTAGACTCGTCTAGTCTCGTCTACACTGCTTTTTGGTCCAGGAACAAATCTACGACATATTTCCTATCATCGGTACGAGTACGGGATTTCTTCGGCGGTTCCTTTCTTTTTCGTTGCCTTGCCTTGCCCTGGCAATTATTGTTCGCCAGTAGATACAAAAATATCAATTTCATTCAGTAATAATAAAGTTTCTTCTTATCTTTATGATTGCCTCGCATTCGTGGAGCGGAGCGACTCTTGCATGAATCTCTAGCAAGACAAAAGAACCCGAGCCAAGCCAAGGCAAGACAAGTTATAATCTTCCAACTCACATCACATCGCATAGCGCCACAGCACAGTAGAGCTGCTAGCAGTCATTCCATTGTGATGCATGAGGCATGAGAATTAAGACCGAGAAAAGAAAATAAGACGAGAGAGAAACGAGTCAGTAGAATAAAAGAAAGTACTTTGTGAGGAAATAAGAACTTTCTATTACCAATAATATTTTCCTTACTTTCTCCAGCGTGGTACGGCGTGGTGAAGCTTTCTCAGGCAATGCTTTCTCTTTCTTTTGCAAGGACTCTGTTTCCGTGCGTGGCGTGCATGTTCTGTGTAAAAAACTATTTTTTGGAGACTGTGGGCCAAGAACATGGACCAAGACGGCCAAGACCAAGCCATAATGAAATGTAATGTAGATATTATAACACTTATGTACGGCGGGCATGGCACTGACTCGGACGGCAGCGCAGTAGCATGGGAAAGAGATGCTGGGCTGCTTAAGTTGCCATGGAAACCTCAGCCCCTTACGTACCACAAGCTTACAACACAAAGAACGGTCGGCATGAATTCGCGAACCGGAGAAAGTTTGTACGAGTACGAGTGAAAGTATTTAACTTTCCTTCTCATTACTCGTTTCCCATTCTGTTGCCGATGAGCATTATTTGCTTCCCATTAGGACATTAGCAGAGAAATGAGAAACTAATTCCGGCATCTTCATCCTTATCTTCATCTGCATATCGTTTTGCATTTAACCGCTAATGTTCTCTGCCACGCCGCTACTTCGAGCGTGGCATGACTCGGCCTGGATTCGGTGAATGATTTTTAATTTGCTACCCCTTCGCCATGCTTTGTCTTGACTCAGGCTTGGGTCAGTACCACAGTCAGGCCAACAGTTTCGCTGGAACTTCCTTTCGGAATGCGATGAATTTTCTGTCCCAAATAGTTGGAGCCTCATTCCCTCAGTCTGCCGCCGAGGGATTTCATAATCATAAATTCCGTGACGGCAGCGGTATGGTGGATGGCGCAGTAGACGCTGCTGCTGCCGCCATTTCGATGTTGATTGGATTTTCCGGCTGAAGCACCCGCGCCCAGCTTATTAAAGTTTATGATCTGCAATGGAATGCGAGGCCGCAACGTGGCAGCGGCTGACGTCTTTCGTTCTTGCCATCAACTGCTTGCTACTACTTGAATTTGACGTTAATAATCGTAATCTTGCAATTCACTTCACATTCGCCATTCGCTCAAGATGAAACATGACAAAGTGGCAATTTGCTGGCTCACCCGTAAGCTATAGCAGCCGTAAACCCTTTCGCTCAAAAACAGAATGGTGACGGAAATGAAGCGCGCGGGGAATTTGAAATCTGAATCGAATTGCGAGGCCAATAGTGCCACGATTCAGCTGAACTTGGATGTCTAACAATAGAAATGTGCTTGGGAATCATACAACGGAGCTCCAACTCCGATCAACAAAAGGATAAATACCAAATGTGAAATGCTAAATGCGCCATTTCCCAGCTGGTACTTAAATTTCTGGTTGATTTGGTGCACAAATGAGAAAGGTGACATAATTATGGCTCACGATGACGTGGCGCGGCGTGGCGTGAAGCACGCAGCCTGTTTTGATTCATGCCAGCTTGGATTTTCAAGACTGGAGTTAATAATAGCGAATGCGAACACGAATAGCGAATGGCGAAGTAATCCTAACGTGATAATGCGATGCGCAGTCAGTCAAGTGATCTCGGAGAAAGGCTTTCTCCTTCAATAAACAGTAAATAATGTCAAAAGCTGTTGCCTTCGCTTTAGCTCAAACCTCCACCGCCTTCTACATTGAAAGGATTACTATTATGATTATTATTATTCTACTTCTGCGCTCCAGAGAGTCTTGGCTGCTTGGCTTGGAATATTTTCTCTCCTGTCTCACTGAAGCATTGTGTTCGTATACGCTATTTGCTTCTCGCAATTCTCAACTCGCAATTCCCCTTTGTCATTCAATTCATGGTTGAGGTGATACATTTTATTCATCCGCTCCTAATCCAAATTACCTGCGAATGCGAATAGAATAACGACAACTTTTACTCTTCCGCTGCTTCGCCTTGCTTCAGGCGTCTTCTTTGCTCTAAATCCCGTTCTTATTGCTGCTGCTGCTGCTGCTCTTTTGATTCTCCGTGCCAGTTTATTGCGACTTGCCAGATGAATGGCGAAACACGAGTCGCGAATTGTGAATCGAGACTCTAAATCCATTTCCTGCACTGAATTTGGTTCGCTGGGGCGAACAATAGAACACTTTATTTCGATCGTCGTCACTCGTCACTTGGCTTGGCGCTTGGCTTCATTGTGTGAGGCGGCCAACGCTCCGCCAATATTCGCATCGTTATTCGCGAATTGCGAATTACATCGCGACACGTTTCCAATAAACTGGAGCACGAAAATTTACAGTTTACGGCAAAGTTAACGGCTAACAACGACGGAGATTAGACGCAGTTTTTCGAGAGCGGATCAAAATTTCATTCGCAGAAGAATTGAAATTGAACGAACAACGATCGCGCCGCGCCGTGGTCACGCCGTGCCGTGACCATTCATCCGCGGCAATACAATGGCTAATTTAGACGTAGCCCAGCCCAGCCAGGCTTGGCATGCCGTGCTATACGGCCGTTCGCAGTTGAATGGTGAAAGTCCATTTATTACTGTAATAATGCACACGTCTGTCCGTCCGGCCGTGGCGGTCCAGTCGCCCAGCAAGCACGGCGTCAGTACGTGTGAGTATTCGGCAATGGCCCAGACGGAAAGAATTCCACGCCACGCCACGCGAGACACGAAATGAATATATTTCCTTTTCCTTCTTTACCCTTGCAGAATCTCGTCTTGCCTGTGCCTGTCTCCGTGTTTGTGCTATGCTGGAGTTCCAGCTTCCTTGAGCTCTCAGCACGGCACGGCACAGTTTTGCTGGTTCCTTTCTCCACTGGCTTGGCTGCTGCTCCTCAGGCCTCTGTTCTTGTTCATGGATCAATGACCGATCCTCACAGCAAAGGCTCTACTCTGCTTTCCTTGCTCTCTCTCCTGCCTTTGCCTGGCACTGCACTGGTGAGAGATTTCCTCCCTTTTCGCTTCCCCTGCCACGCCGTGCACGGCACGGCACGTTCCTTGCCTCGTTTTCGTTTTTGGGGCTTCTGGTCCATTGTATTACGAAAACATCCACACGTTTCCAAATTTTTTGCAAGAAGATCCACATCGCGAGCGAGCTGTGCGAGTGCTGAATATCAAGGCCAATTCAACAGCGAAGGAACGAGTAGGAGCGTGGCGTGGTGCACGAGAACTTTCTCTTTCTCCCTATCTGCTTTCCCCGCTTTCACTCTTCAAACAACACAAAGAAGCTCTGAGCTCCACTTCGCAAACTCAGACTCTTTTTGCCTCTTCCTCTTCCATTCCAAAGCGACTTAATTGTTTTGCGTTGACTCGGCACGGCACAGTTTGCCACGCGTTCGTGCCACTTTTGAGTTTAACTTTTGTCTTTGCCTTTCTTCGATTTGCTTTCCGTGGAGTAAGTTTCCAGCTTCGAGTTTGAGTTTCAAGCCCTTTCACCGCAAAGTATTCATCATTCGGTTCCACGGGTAGACAATAAATTTGCCAATTTACGGGTGAAATACTATTGGATAGCACAAAAGGCGTGAAATGAAATTGAAGCTGTAGGAGATCCTAACTTTAAATTAGCATTTAGCACTTCAGTATTGCTTTTCTACGGCAGTATGCAATTATGGGGAACAAATCTACAAATCTTCATAAAGAGAAAGCAATAAACAAGAATCGAGTCCGCCAAGCGCTAATGAATGACAAGACACGGACAAGGCATCGGCATGCATGACTCGGCTTAATGAATCCAATGAAGATCCATCGCGGCAGCAGCAGAAAGGCAGAGGATCGCTAATTATACCAATTAATCTCGATTCGTTTCATTTCCTGCACCGCGCTGCACTCAAACCTCGCTTTATTGACTTTCTCATCATTACAAGACACAAACTCTCTCCACGAAATTTTCGCCGTCTCGTCTTACCATATTTTACATATCGACTGGCAATGGCAAAGGCAATGGATGCTCGCCACTGTCGCACGGCTCAATTTGCTTGAGGAAATTCGATATTATACACTTGGGAAAGGAAGATGTTGCAAATTGACTCAATTCATTGCTTCTTTAGTGAGAAACGTAGCTCAAGAACAAAACCACACGTCGACACGCACGTCAGGCCATCGCCACCGCTGTCAACGCCAGGCGATGTGACGGCTTTAATATTATGTACATAAATGATTAGAGTGTACGCGTACGCGTACTAAGCGCGAGGCCGGAAGGAAGTCGAACATGAACATGAAGATGACGGCTGTATTGAAGAAGCTGCTAGGTGTCAAGCAATATTGTATTGATCTCCGCCGTGCTCATCTTCGTCTCCAAGTCGTGAGCACGTTACAAGAATAATATTTGACTACTACTTGGCTTCGACTTGGCTTCCTCGTCTTTGGTTCTTTCAGGCATGCTCCCTGGCTGCTTTTCTTTATGGGATGATACAAGGCGCGATAGTGACTGGAGATAGCATTATGGTTTACATTTACATGACTAAGCTGACTTTATTGTATTACTTTACTTGCACCTCAATCTACTCCTTTCTTCTCCTTTCCTTCATGCTTTCGCTTTATGCTTTATGCTTCTCGTCCTTCTTCCTTCCCGTCGTTGCGGGAAGCATCTTGCTTGACTGCCTGCCTTGCCTTGTCTAACTGCGGCTTTTATGAAAGACGGGCCTCGACGCGACAGACAAAAGACGTGATCCTAATTGACGGGGAAAGATGACAAGCGGCCACAATAATGGGGATCAGCTGCTGACAAAATAATTACCAAAATTGGCGTGGCGTGGCGTGCATTTATAAATGCGGTGTGCCTTGAAGGCAAGGGAAAGGCAGAGCAAACAAACGCCCCTGCCAAGTGAAAGAGCCAGGTGAAAGCTGCCTACTGCCTGCTGTCTTTTCCTTTCCAAGAGGTTTCTGGTTTTGGCTTGCGGCTATAAATTAAATGGTAAATACCGTCCTGGCTTTGTAATCTTCCGAAATGATATCTTTCATCTTTATCTTCATTTTTTCCGCCCAGTTGGCTTTGCACTGCTTTTTTCACAGCTGCAGCCTCGTCTCGTAAGCGATTTTGCCCATTTTGCATACCGACACTGTAATCAGTGCGCCCACAGGCTCTAATTTAGTGCGGGCGAAATGTGTCATTATTTCACACATTTTTACGCCAACGCCAAGCCAGGATAGGAACTCGTCCTTGAAATGCAAATGGTGCAAAAGATAAATTCAAGCTAAGGCGAGGCAGAGACAGAGACAGAATCATGAATGAATCCGCTTAATTTCTTCCGCCCGCTTGACGCCTTAAGCCTTAAGCTTTCATTTGCATTTTTGCTGCTGCGGCCCGGAATTGAATTGAATAAGCATCAAAATTCGCCGCGCTGCCTGAATACTCAAATCAAATACAAATATCATACCAAATATCTCAAGATCTCATCTCATCTGCTCTCTTCTCTTCTCTCTCAAGTGGCAAGCCATTTTCATTCGCTACTTTCTCCCGGCTGCTGTAAGCTCGGCACTCTGTTGCTGTATTCATACGATTCCATTCGAATGCCTCTGCCACTCGTGTTTTACTCATCCCACTTATCATTCAGGCTCATCATCTTGGCGTTCCTCATTCCCGTGCTCATGCTCAGGCCAGGCCCTGCAGTTCTTAGTTAGTTGTACGGAACTCATTGGCCAAGGTGATGAAGATGAGAAATGAGAGAAAGTCTATTAAGAGACCAGCCAGCCACAACTCATCAAGAAAGAGAAAGCCGGCTGCGGAAACGTGCTCATTGGAAGAGCAATCATCAACTTTTTGCTTTTATTTTTACTTTTCCTTCGATGCTCATCATCATCACATCACAACTTTGCTCCTCTTTGCTGCTGCTGCTTATGTCTCGGGATTCGTGCTGGTCTTTGGTGAGTCGCGAATGTGAATCAGAATCAGTAAGCGAATTGCGGGTGCGGACGGATGCCAAGACACATTAACAACCACTATACACAAGTCGCTACATGTAAGCGCAAGCGTGCTGTGGCTGTGTGTCTGTAATTTGATATCAACTGATTGCCATTAACCAACACTTGCCCTCTGCTTGTTCTCTTCTTCTAACACTCGCCAAGCCAAGCCAAGGCAGGCACGGAGCGTGAGACCCGAGAAAATGAATGAAGACACGTCCGCCGACCGCTAACGCGAACGAACGGCGACGGCGAGCACGTCCACAGAGAATTCCCATCGGATCACTTATTATTATTCAAGTCAATTTCTCTAGGAAGGCAAGGGCGCGGGCAGAGCGGTTGGCCGGTCGAGGAGAAAGTTGACTTTCTCAAAGGCATATCATTCTGCTTCTGCTCTGCATCATCTTTCTTCATTCTGTATCATTTAGCGGCAGAGTACGGCACGGGACTGGCGTGTCAGTGGGATCAATTACAAGCGGGCCAGCAAGCAAGGCGATGGATGTTTGGGCTCAGCTTCTTAATAAGTGATTCCTGGCTCCTCGTCTTGATTGATGATCCAATAAACATCGCTCTGCATTGTACCGTGTGAGAGCGGGCGCGGACACAATGGAATAAATTACGTACTCTCCGAGCCAGGCCAGGAAAGACTACGAGGCAGGATTCTTTGGATTCACAGGATTAGGAGGACTTCTTCCAAGCCGGAGCAAAAGTAAACACTAATTTGCATTCTTCTTTGCTACGAGCAACGCTGCCACTTTGGTATCACGGTATCAGCATCCAGCATCGGTTTAGCAGGTAATCCAGGCTGCCAGACCAGGCCATAGGGTTCCGATTGACTCGATTCGACTCGACTTTAGTGACGAGTCGAGTCGAGTCGAAGTTTCAGCAAGTCGAATCGAAAATTTCGACTCGACTCAGCCCTC